>KK116553.1:401695-442250 GCA_000611955.2 Stegodyphus mimosarum | reverse complement strand
TATATATATATATATATATACACTGTGTAATGAGGTGGTTTATTCTATTAGCTTTGGAACCTGCTAATATTTTTGCTAATGCCGTTGTTTTTACTTCCTTGTAGGAAGTAAAGTAAGTGTTGCAATCATGAAAAATTTCGGTTATTCATATTTCAACGAAAATACCCATTTTAACCACTCTTGAATCCATTTGAACGAAGTTATTGCGTAACATCTGTCCGTACGGACAGAACAAAGGACTCATTCTCCCAAAGCAGATTGCAAAATGGATTTAAAATGGATTCGGAAGGGAGTTTTTCATAATGTCAGTAGGTACGTATGTATGTACTTCGCATAACTCAAAAACGAGTAGCCTCAGAACATTGAAATTCTGCAGGTGGGACACCTATAGTGCATGGTTGTGCACCCTCCTTTTTGTTTTCAATGGGCCACACCAAAATTTTATAAATACCTAGAAATACATATATATATGGGATTCTAAATCCATAACTTAACATTTTTCCCCGCGCGCTGTCTAAATTTTAGCTGTTGACTGCACGGGTGAAAATGATAGAACTCTCGCCACTTTGCTTTGTTTTATGAGTGGAGATGTAAGATGTTATAGATGCTGTGTTAATAGATGTAAGATGTTATAGATGTTGTGGTGGTAATAGATATACGATGTTATAGAAGTTGTGCTAATAGATACACGATGTTATAGCCATTGTATTAAGGGGTGTTGGAAGCCAAAAATCTTCAAAAAATATTGATTTGGGATTTTTGCATTTTCAAATTCTCTACACTTTTAGCTTTCTAAAAATACTATACTTTAATCTCTATGAAAATTAAAACTTTAAATAATCCAGTTTTATTTTATGATCTAATGCTTTGATAAATGAGGAATTTTACATAAAAATGCGTTTTTCTCCAAAAGGGATTTTTTTATACTCGATGAACTTTTCTCAGTAACTACTGCTCCCAGGTACCTAAGATTTTTATGGCTTATTTATTATATTTTTTAATATTTACTGAAATGAGCTTTTTGTGATAAATTAAGATAAAAAAATTTCACAAATTTTTTTTTGCGTGCGAAAAGTGCTAAATTTTACTATGCCTAATAAAATAGTCTATAAATTAGTCTAAAATTCAAAAGCTCATTTCAGTATAATCAGATAGGTGTACGTTAATTACACACAAAATTTCAAGAGTATATCTACAGCAGATTTTGAGAAAAGGTACATCGAAAATGGCCAATTTAACATTGTCGGTATAGGGGGTTCCGACACCCCTCAATAGATGAACGATATTTAGATGTATTAATGTTTCATTAAATGTGTTTTGTTTCAAGATGAGTTGTGATTGCCAAACACAAGAACCCACATATATATATATGTGTGTGGGTAGGAGTGTATATATATATATATATATATATATATATATACTCACTGTGTTACGTGGCTCTGTGAACTCAGTTTTTTCCTTCTTATATGTTGGACTTTCATGGTCTGGTTAAGGATCTCATGCCTTTAGTTAATCTGCATGCAGTAGTTTTAGAATTTTGAGCAATTTAAAAGTTGTTTAAGTGCTGTTAAGTCTAACGTAGCTGCTATTTGTTCACATTTGAAAATCTTTATTAGAATAGTGAATTAAGTCGCTTTCTGCAGCAACCTGCAGGTGTCTTTTTGCTGCGTGGGACCAAAAGTGAACTTTTAGTTTTGTGCACCGAAAAATCTGCCTCATTGCCTGCTGTCCGAATTGCTTGTTTTTGCGTAAAAACTCTCATTTCAATTGTAAAAACTGTTTTTAAATTGTTTTAACAGTATTTGGTGTTTTATTTATTGTTTAACAGTATTTGGTAGTATTTGTTGTTGAGGTTTTATGGACTTTTGTCTTGCCGCGAAGTTAGAACTGAATTAATTGAATGAAAAATGTTCTTGTGAAATTCGGGGGAAATAAGTTTAAATGAAATGCAGCAAAAATTGTGCATAATTTAATAGACCATACTAGGAAGTCATGTGGTGCCCACATCAGATTTTTTGAAATTCCCTTCCTTTTCTTTTTTCCGCTTTTTTTCTACTAAACGTTAGACACACGTGTAAGAAAGATTTAAATTTTTTCAAATATATATAAAATCCTTCGCTATTAAAAACAGTCTATACTAAAATCACGTCACATATAAATCGAATGAATATTTAACTTGCAAATGTAAGCTGTGAATATTGCGTTGCACGAAATTTTATGGAAGATACTCTTCATAAATATGTTATTAATCTAGAAATTAAGAAAGAATCTGCTCTGTTATGCGCATGATTTTAATGTATTTAATTGCGCACAGTGCAGGCGATATGCGTCGAGAATTGTATATTTTTAAATTAAGGGGAGATTTAATATTTATTTCCCTGAAAAATATCGTGTATGGTAGCAACATAGGGTATGAATATAAGTTTGCATAAATATTTCTTATAAAGCACAGACCATTAAAAGTCTATTCGTTCCCCCCCCCACACACACACACTGAAGAATTGACCTCCTTCAATAAGGATCGCAGTATGTTCATCAAATATCTTCAGTGGATTCATTAAAAGAAAAGTTTTATCTTCTAAGATACCTAAACTTTATACTAGAAAAAATGATGCAGAACGTGTTAACACATTTTAGAATGTTTTCGATAAAAAAGAAAGAAATTGTCTTGAAGCAAAACGTTTTGTCAACAGCTTATGATTTCAAATCAGGAATATCGTCTACTACTTATAATTTTTTTTTACTTATAATTTTTTTGCATGTATGGTTATGAACATTCCGAAGGAACATTTTCCTATCCCGTAATTCAAAAACATCGCGAGATGCACAGAATTAAAATATCTAAGTGCGATATATGCAGCATTATTAATTGGAAAGGGAAAAACTGTCAACTATTAATTCTACATAGAAAGAAGCCTCCAAAGGAATATCCGAAAAAGATACGCAGTGTTTCTAATGTTTATAAAGTTAAATCTTTAGTAGCAAAAGAAAATCAGTGACGGAAAAGTCAACTGCAAAGTCTTTAAATACATCTTTAACAACTCTAAATAAAATATAAATCAAGATTTAAAACTAAAGGAAATAAGAGCACACAATGTTCACCAACATTTGCCGATGCATGTGGCTCAACGCAGAACAAAATGGGAATACATTTTGATTCTTGGTGAAGCATGAGCTTACCTGAATGATTGTAACATAACAAGGTCTATTATCGAAGACGAACAGAAAAAATTTACAAACATGGTTCCCTTAATGTAAAAAGACTTCCAGTAAGGGGGTTATGTTTGTCGCAGGGTTCTCTTAAAATGGGAATTAAAAAATAAGAAGAATTGAAAAAAAAAGTGTTAAAATGAGCTCCGCATAATATCAAGAGAAAGTTTTACATCCGATATTTGCAGAAGAAATCCATTTCTTTAGACTAGTATCTTTCAAAGAGTGAAACTTCATCAAAACAATGCAACAAATCATACTTCGAAAACTACCACTGCACTCTTTGAAAAAGAAGATTGATACAGGTATTGCATATACACCTTTTCAATATATTCCTACTAACATATCCCTGACGTTTCAGCTAAGGAATGTTGTGGCTTTGGTGTCTTGAAAAATGTTCTTTCTGAGCACAAACCCACCACGATTGGGGGACTTTGGAAAATAGCGTAAGATCAGATCGAACATTTAAAAAACTATGTTCTTCACATTTTAAACATTATTTAAACAGCCAGAAACTGTTCTAAAAATATGCAAACACTCTCTGTATATTTCACTTTTATTTATTATATCAAACAAAGATTGTGATAAAGCAAATAGCATTGTAATGTGCTTATTATATAAAAAACAATAATAAAAAAAACTGAAAAACATATTTTACATTACGCCCAAAGGGGCATTTTTTTTCAACCTTCTGTGTTACCTTTATTTATTAAATATTACGTTCTTCGCACTTATACCATAAAATTGAATTTAACAGCAATATCGCAAAATAATTTTGAAATGAACATATCTTTAAAATTTCCAATACACAATCTCGCGCGCTGGAGATAAGATTGTATTATTTTTTGGGCAGTGTCGCCATTCTTCCCTTTGAAATCGCGGAGTTTGTGAATCAAAAATTCTTTAAAGTCTGACAAAATATGAAATAGATAATAAAAGAAATTCCAAATTAGGGCTTCTAGATGCCCATATACGTTGGAAACTTAAGTTATTTAAAACTGGATGGCTCTAGGTACCTTTATTTTATCACAATGCGAGAAACATATATACATTTATGCAGATTCTTCATTATTTAATTTCTTTAAATATAATGCAGTGTTGTTATATTTTGTGGCAACAGTTTGAAAAGTGAATCAACGCAAAATAGCAAAATGAAATTAACAGCCCTTCTAGGCTAACGCCCTTTGGGCTAAAAACAGTATTTTACTTTTTAATTACTACTCAGAAGCGATGGCAAGTGATTCAATTTTCATTAGGAAGTATAAGTTAGTCAACAGTTTATGAATAATTTTCAGAACTGTGAATTATCTCCTTCAAAACCAGATTGTCACATCGTTTGGAATCATTTGGAGAAATGAAGAAACATCTTTTGAGCTATATTAATTCCTTAAGAATGTAAGCATCAGCAAGTGTTTAGGAAATAAATGATGCAAAGAAATAGTAAAGACTATTTTCGAAGTTCAAACTATAACATAGTCTTTATATTATCATGTGCGTGCTCTCGAATTATGGTTTAAATATTTAGCCAACCAGCAAGATCTGTGGTTCGAAACTCGGCGAGTGCTCAGTTGACACTGCCTACTTCCTACTTCTAAATCACACTCACCAAAACTGCCTTTTAAGTAATGAGTTAAGATCATCATTTAGGGGATTCTTTATTTAATTTACTTGCATTGTTATGCTGTTGTTATTGACTGTATGAACAAAACCAATTTCAAAGCTTCGCAAATGTCGAGTGGATAAGACTGCTGTAATAGTTCTATCCAAGTTTAAGTAATCTTTGGGAAGTGGCTGGCATCATGGGATTTTTCGTAGGTTTTCCTATGTGTAACGTAAAAACGAGCAAGTATCCCTTAGCTAGTGTTCGAAGAAGTAATTCCTCCATTAAGCAGATAATCCTTGTATGCTTTATCTTAATCATTTGCCGAACAATTAACCGGGTTTGTGCCCAGGGATTGCACTGCCCGGGAAATGACGTCTTTGGAAAGGGAGCAAAGTTACTAATTTTGAGTGTATGTAGATAATTTTAATGAAGTTACATGTAAATTGTAGTATCTTCGGTGGAATGAAAAGCATCAGAAATCAAACATCACCGGAAAAAATAGGGTTATAGGGGTATATCAATTTAGAATTGAGATAAATGATTATCTCGTCAAATCAGCGAGACCTCGCTAAGCTGGCACTGGTTTCGGTGATTAATCTTGTCATCAAATTTAACAAAGGTCGCCTAGCTTGGCGAGAATTTGATGACATTTTGGTTCGATCTCTGTGTAACTCTAACTGTATCCGGACCCATGTAACTGTAATTCTATATGCCTTTTAATAGGTTCAAGAAATCAAAATTTCTCGGCAGAAGCGCGAAACGTATGTAAGACAGGAGAGATTATCAGTTCTCAGTTGAATTCAGAGTATTGAGACATCGCCGTGTGAGCTTCTCTTTCAAATTCTCTTTGCACTGTCTTGTGTTTAGCTTTCTTAGTAGTTTGAAATGGTAACTGCTGTTTGTACTATGTTATTCTTAGAAGAGCTGTACGAGTACCTTTGTCTAAATGTTTCAGAACTGTGAAGTTTTTTTAATAAATATAATTAAACTGTGATCAATTCTCTTTGCATTTAATACATAACGAACCCGTACGCGCCCAACGACATATATTTTGGTAAAAATAATGACTTTTGCAACTTTATCCTCAGTTTTACCTCCATGAGCGAAGTAAAGGAAGTATTGTAATCACGAAAAATTCCAGGGGTATCATATTTCAGCAAAAATATCCATTTTAACCACTATCGAATACAATTTAACGACGTTTTTACGTGATATCTGTACGTAAGGACAGAATAAAGGACTCGTTTTACCCAAACGAATTATAAAACTGATTTAAAATGGATTCAGAAGAGATTTTTTCTTGGCGTCTCTACGTACGTATGTATCTCGCATAACTAGTTGCCTCAGAATGTTGAAATTTTATATATAGAACTGCTATAACATGCAGTTTTGCTTGGTTCCAATTGGCCGCACCAGACGTTATATAAATATATATATATATATGTAAAACCACTCTGTTACTTGATTCAGTGAGCTCAGTTTTTTTAATTCTTATATGTTGGTAATTTGTGCATTTTTTGCTTTAAAAATGATTCAGTTATGTTATATTTATCTTCCGATTAAAATTTTTGTGTCTTTAGTTCATCTGCAGGAAATAATTGTAGAATTAACAATTTAAAATTTGTTGAAGTACCGCTAAGCCTAATTTTTTTTACCGTAGCAGCCATATTTGTTTACATTTGAAACTCAGCAGAACAGTGAATGAAATCTTTCTACACCTTCAGTGTCTTTTCGCTGAGTGGGGCCAAAAGGAAACTTTCAGTTTTGTGAACCGAAAAATCTGCCTTCTTGTCCGCTGACCGAATTACTTGTTTTTGCGTAGAAATTGTAAGTTTAATTGTAAAAATTGTTTTTTAATTGTTTTAAGTGTACTTGGTGTTTTATGTTTTTCTATATCTTTCAATTTTGAATGAAGATATTTTGAGTTTTTATTTATTTTTGCCTTGCCGCGAAGTGAGAACTGAATTAATTAGAAGAGAAATAAATCCGTACCGAAATTCGAGGATATAAGTTTAAAAGAGATGCCGGAAAAAATGCGTATAATTTAATATTCTGTACAAGGAAGTTATGTGGTGTAGACATCAGATTTTTTGAGAAAAGGCATAAGTGGATGTGTGCACCTTCACTTAAGACATAAGTGTACCTTCACTTGTGTATACATCACTGTGAATCCATAAGTAAAAAATACAAAGGTAATTTTAAACAGTGAGAAAATATGTTTGTGTTTCATTATTATTATTTAACAGTTTTTATATAACGCTGTATTAGCAAATATTAATTAATTTTCAAAATGATTAGAGAAATCTCATAATCTGTAAGTTGACCATAAAATCAGCAAAATGTATTTCCAAAATACTAGCTCTTTTCTATAAAGTATGATAAATCACGAATTTAATTGTGTTATAACGTAAAATAATTAATACTTAATTGATCTGCATCTGGCTTTGCTTATCACTTAGTTTGAAATCGTGGTTGCTTCCAGGCCGTAATAATTCTTTTATAACGTTTTCTTACAGATAACTTTTGGTCTGGAATCAAAATGTAATACCTGTCAAAAAAACTGAAGGTTTTTGAGGAAAAATGGTTTTATCCACTAGAATTTTCATATTTTTTTCTTATGATTTTGTTTTCAAGAAAAACGTTAAATTTTCTTGAAATACAGAATGGCCCAAGTCAAGTTACTTTTGGATTATTGGAAGTAAATTTCTAATTGATGTTCCTTGATATTGATACATTACAGCGTTTCGTATCATATCTAGATTACTAATTCTAATGACATGTCACTAAATATGAGCTTTTCAAGGTGGAAGTAATGCTTTTTCCGATAAGATTTTCTTTAGGTAAATGAATGTTTGGCTTGTCTAAGGTAAACTGAATTCTAGATTGTCAAAGGTAGATTGAATATATAGATTGAATATCAGTTTGCCAAAGAAACTCAAACTACTTGAAGTAAATAAGAATACTTGCTCCTAGTACTAGAAAAGACCTTTGAAAACAGCTGATGTTCTATTTCCGCCTTTTAAGGCTTTTAGCTTTCATGTTTCATAGTTACAGGAACATTTCTTTTTGGTTCACTTATTTATTTACTTTTATCTTATTTCCTTATTCTTATATATTTAAGTATTTTTTCTATGTGATATGGATACGGTTCCACACATGCTACTTCGTATTGCAGAAGCGTAGATGTCAATATCTGATTGCTCCTTCCATGTTCTGTTTTGTGCAACAATCGAGAAGGGGTGATTTAAGAGTCCACAGACGCTTCAAAGTTCCACGTAAGCCGAGTGGTAAAGTCACTGAAAGCTGGTATTTCGACCTGGATTCGATCACAGGCGAACAGGCTGGCTGCATACATGTTTTCATGGTTTTCCCGTGAATAATATAGATACGAGCCAGTTTCCCTTAGAAAATTCTCGATGAAGGCATCCCTTATTCCGCCCTCGAGGGCATATAGCCCTCAGGTATTTTACCATAGTCAAATAAACCAAATCAAACCACAGGCACTTCAGAAACTTGCTAAAAGTTGTTCAATTATGACGACAACGGCCACATATTTTCTGTCTGTTAATACGATATTCGATTCCTACTGATAGCGTTTGTAAGTAATGAAAACAATAATATTGGTGCGTTCTACGGATTCGTAAATTTGAAGTAACTGACGATAACACTTGACGAAGAATTAAAACACAATTTATTCGCCAATATTACACAGGACAGTTTCAAAGACACATTTACACTTGTTAAAAAACTGCAAACACGCTGAAACAATCAGCAACACAGCCTTCAAGCTATAACGGTGAAGATAACTTTACGGCAAAGCACTAAAGTACAGCTCCCGAATCGGTTGATAGATCTCGAGCTAAGCTCTGAACTCAAGACACTACCACTGAACTCAACATACTCCTATTCCACGTAAAGACTACGTATTAGCTTTTGACCTGCCTTCGAGAACATTCTCGGGTCAATCGGTACGAATTCACTCTAGGATGTTCTCGGTCAGTCTATGGCATAGCGCCAATTTCGGCTCCAAATGGGCAATTTTGTGCAAACTCTAGCAATCCTGCCTTTCCTTGCCACTTTCTGACAACCCTGAATCCGCTTTGCGAGGAAACTATCTTACCGCACCTGATCATTTCGAAACAATATGTTTACTTATTTCACCAGCCGAGAAGCAACTTGCTTTGAATTTAGCATCAATACCTTCTCAATGGGAGAACTGTTGCAAGTGTATATTCTGCTTATTCTAATTGTTTTAAACGTTGTACTAAGTATTACTCTAACAGCGAACAAAGAAAGAACTTTTTTTAAAAATTTCATTTCATCATTCTAAAGAGCTTATTAAATTCGATAGAGCAAAAAGAAACTATTGTATTATGCAATTTTAGCAGGGTGTAGTAAGTGCTCATCGAGCATTTCATTAAATGCTACAATTTGTTTTTATCAATAACGTATCTTTAAAACTTAGCACAGCAGAAACCTACAAATATTGAAATAAATAATAATTCTAATGACCTAGAACTTATATATATAAAATAAATATATATATTAGATGTAATACATGTATTAGAACTTACATTAAATAAAACTTTCACTGCGTTATTCAAGCAATTCATTAACATACCAAGGAGAAAATGACACTTAGCGTTAAATTTTATGTTTTCTGTGCTCTTCAGAGATGAGATTTCTTCCGAAAATTGTCTTTAGGTTTTATGCAAATTGGAATAGCCATAAGTAAAAATTTCTTTTGATTTTTTATGAGGACCTTGGCAGATTATACAACATTTGCATGCAACAAATGAAACAAGCAGGTGAACGATCTTATTCTTGGTGAAAGGTGGGAAACGTAACAAAAATCTAAGTTTGAAAAAGGAAATTTCTTCGTGCGTGAAGCGTATTTCTACTAAGATAAAAAACATTTCTTTTTTTATCCAGTTGACGCATCACAGACGTAGCGAGCTTCTGGTATTCTTTACTTAGTCCTTCCTAAAAACAAACTCAGCGCTCGCAATTCGACTCTCTATCACGTAATCTAAACTCCTTTTAACTTTTCAAGAAAAGAATGCTCCCGCCAACATTGCAAAGGAATGCTTCAAGTATTTTTTTTCCCGCCCTTTCGTTGGAGAATGGATTTTCTCAAAATAACGAATGTTCGATCACGCGCCACGCATTTACCCGTAAAAGGAGAAATGAAGAAATGCGGAGAAACCCTTTTCTCGCTGCTTAGGAATGCGTTGCTATGAATGAAAATAGAAGGGGAGTGGAAAATGATAGAACTTTTCTGAGTGCTAGATTTATTACCTGCAGTGTTTCTCACTGTAAGTGTCACGTTAATTTGTTTGACTAAGGAAATTTAAATTATGCAAGAATGCACTAATTTTAAGCCGCTGCTTTCAGCTTGAAAGTGTTATTAAAATTTCATGACAGTTTTAGAATATATATTACTTTGCTTTAAATTGAAGGTTGTAAAAAAGGATCAAATAAAAGCACTCGGAAAGTAATGAAAATGGAAACATAAATTTATAAGAATTACTTGTATTGGAATTATATAGAAACAAAAGTTTCTGTAAAACTTGAATCTCAAACCTTGAACAAATTTATTTCAATAATTATAATTGTTATTTCTATGATTTAATTTTTTCCGCTGATAAAAACATTATGGATAGAGACCACATATACATGTTTATCTTCAAACTATTTTCCTATACGAGTAATACGCCGCTCTCTTTTACGTTGCTCAATAAATGAACACCTTCTTGATGACGATCGTTGTCTCTTTATGTTGTTTTTTTCTTTTTTTTATTATACTTCGAATAATAAACATGCTTTCTCTCTCCATTCGTGTCGTTTCTTTCTTGATTTTTGCTTTCTTTACTTTCTTTCTTGACTGCACTAGGAAAGCGTTTCCGACCATGCATTGCTATGTGATTTCTAGCGTCTAAATGTATTCTATCTCTCCTGAAAGTTTGTCACCGCTGTACTGATACACCGCTGGCTTACGTAGACTAACCGGGTATTGTCCGGATTCTTCCTGCACTAAATAGTTGCGATATCCTGACAATACCAGATTAGGCTATGGTAAGCCGCCCGGGGTCCGGACCCGCTTTCCCCTTCACCTGTCCTGATACATCATGTATACTATACTATACTATATAAATGTATGAAAAATATTCAAAAGACTATAAAAATAAAATAAAATAACACTTTTCAAATCTTTATTTGAAAAGTGTTATTTTGTTTTGTTTTGGGACAGCTACTTTGACGGGACAGATTGCTGAAGTGGATGGTTGTGAAAAGAATGATAATCGCTGTCTTTCGACGGCCTCCTGTTTTGTTTCACACTCATAGAATGTTATTTTGTGCTTTCGGTAGCAATTCAAAACTCACTACACCCTCCAGGGCATCAGCGTTAGAAGGTGAACCTTCGAAAGTATCGAAAGGCACAGACACAGTTGCAAAAAAGTCATGTTTGAAAATTTTTATTATGTCTTTGCAGGGCTCAGTGGCCAAGCTGCTCATGTTGAAGTCGAACGCAGTTAGGGTCATTTGAGTTGTCATTTTGACTTCTCAAATGACATGAACTGCGTCATTTGACGCAGTTCATGTCATGAAAAGGGCCTTGTAGCTTAGCATATCGGAATGGACTGGGCTGTTAACATCCAAGAAACGCTCGGTGTTTGCATCCCCGCCTTTACTTGTAAATCCTTAAAGACCCAGTATTCTCTTGCATAATCAGAAATTTCAAAGATTTCCACTTCTGCGACGTCAGATTCTCAGTCCAGCGAATCAACAGTTTCTTCCCACCTCTGATATCGTGTATAGACTTTCTTGGCAACGACTGTGCCCTTTAACGTCATCGCACGTTTCATGATTTCAGCAATGCGCATGGTATTCAGCGTCGAAATAAATCGATTTATATATTTCTATGTCTTCTTGATGCAATTTCCCTGTGTTTGTATACGCGAAGAATTTTCAAATTTTCTTTTGAAATAATTTATTTTTCTCAGATTTTTTGCTACTGCATTCGACTTTGCTTCTCGAATCAATTTCAGTGGTCAATAACAACGAAACCTAACAGTGGAAAACAAGTAATTAACTTAATTGGACGGGTATTGCTTGAGTGCAAGAAGTACATTTTGGAAAAAGGAGTACTTTACGAAGCCCTCGTTCATTTTTGCTAGGTTTTTGCAGTTTCAATGTACGACTTTAACACCCTTATGTAACTGAGTTTCTGTAAGTCTTATGTTTTGGAAATCGGATATTCTAATAATGCTAAATATGTTAGTCACTATATGATTTTATAAATGTACCAGAGTGTAAAACTCACGCAGAGTGAAGAGACTTCATTTATAAGAGGATAGGCGTAATTCGTTTTTTAAATCTCCGATTAAAAGTGATTTTCCTTCTACTTCAGTTCAAGCTGAATTGTGCAAAATCTTACGAAGCCCGAACGAAACTAAATCATTGTGGAATTAATACTATGACATGTAACAGTTTTAATAAGAGTTAATACTTGCTTTGCTATCGTTTATGTCTTTTCTTTGAAGTCAGCTTTTCGAAATTCACCAGTTAATTTAGCCTATTTCTTCAACGTTTTCGAAATACTCGTCAACACCTAAAAGAGAGGACACTTAAATTCTGCTTCGAAGGTTTTGTGCTGTTCTGGAAAGTTCTGCATTGTTCTAAAGAGTAAAAGAACATAGAGCTATGTAATGGTTTTAGTAAGAACTGTTAGCGAAGACGCAGGAATGGCGATATCAAACTAACATGGGTGACATGATATCAAAATTGAAGCTGTGTCGAAATATTAATATTTACTCATTTATTTATTTGTGAAACCCAACTAAAAATTCCTTTTTTTAGCATGTATGACTTTAGCATTAGCATGATATAGTATTTTTAGCATGCCACTGATAGAGGGAATAAAACAAGGGTGACGTGAACTTAAGATGGGCGCCGTAAGATTAATGTTCTAATACAAATGCCCTGAGGTGGGTTTTATCGAATTTCTTATCGAATCTTAAGTAGACACTGGGCAAATTCTGAATACAGTTTAGATTTACAAGAATTTGAAGATTTACATAAACGCACAAACATTCACTCTTCTTTGCATATTTATATATATATATATGATTTTAAAGCATCCAGAAATTATAATTTCACAGGTACAACTAGTAACTAATAATAATTGAAATTAATTTGCGTTCATTATTTTTAGATCGCTTAGTTTCTTAATTAAAAACAGAATAAATTTAAAAGAAAAATTAAATATTTTACGCTTTTCTGAACCAAATCTTACTCCTGCTTAAAAGAAAAAAATATTTTAGTTCGGAAAATGGCAACGCATTTCTTTTAAGTCGCTGAACTTATTTATCAAATATGAAATGTAAATAAGTATATTGCGTTTTTCGGAGAAGCGATTCACTTCTTTTCTATCAATTAGTTATCTGATTAAATTTGAAACATAAATATCTCAAGCTATGCAGAGCGCCAACAGAAAGCTTTTAAATTTCTGATTTAATCAAAAGTTTGAAAAATTAAGAAAAGAAAACAAAACGTTAAAAAAATATTTGTTATAAATAGAGAAAAGAAGAGAAAACCATAACAATTAAAATTAAATTAATATAAAATCTGAAAGTTTTCAGATTTTACATTACGCCCAAAGGGGCTTTTATTAACGTTTTGTGTGTTAGCTTTATTTATTAAATATCATGTTCTTCGCCCTTAAACCATAAAATTCAATCCAGCAACAATATCGTAAGAGCATATCTTTAGAATTTCCCATACACAGTCTCGCTCGTTGGAGATGAAAGTGTTTTTTTCGTACAGTATTACTATTACTCTCTTTGAAATCATTGAGTATGTTAATCAAAAAGTTAAAGTGTTACAAAATATGAAATCGATACTAAAATAAATTAAAATTCCAAATTCGGGCTTCCAGACGCCCGTATCCAGTGGAAGATTACATTATTCTTAATTTGATGGCTCTAGGTACCGTTGTTTTATCACAATGCGAGAAACATATATACATTTATGCAGATTCTTCGTTATTTAATTTCTTTAAATATAACACAGGGCTCTAGTATTTGGTGGCAAGAATTTGAGAAGTGAACCGACATTTATAGAAAATCAACGCAAAATGCCAAAACGAAATTAATAATCCTTCTGGACCGCTGTGTTTATAAAATATGCCCTTTGTATTTATAAAATATGTTTATGTAAAGAATGCGGACCCTTGGGGTGGTTTTTAAGAAATCTTAAGATGATCTTCCTTATGTTTTGAAGCTGAAGGGTGCCAGATTTCATCCAGATCTGAATGAAGCTGTACATTTGTATAAAAGACAAGCACATTATAACTATTCTTTATTTATATTAGAATAAAATTCTGTTTTCAGCATTTTTTTTATATTTCATACAACTAATTAATAACGAAATTTAAAATAGGTGTCTAAGTAGCCAAAGTTTAACCAAAGTAATGCTTTTTTATTCAAACTTTTATAATTGCTTTCATTAATCGAAATTCATTTGTTTAAATGAAAGTTTTCTTAAAGAATAATAATAATGAATTTTAAAATATAAAATTGAAGAATTTCATAAGTTTAATCAATGAATGTTCCCTCATTCTAGATTTTATTTCTCTCAAACTCATTCGTTCTGAGGAAAGTTTTTCCTAATACTGCGAACATTAATTACAGTTAAGTTTTCCCTGTTTCAGAAATTGAGCACAAGTCAGCTTTACTAATTTTTGCTGTTCAATGAATTACTTTCCTTTAAAAGTTCCAATGTACTACTTTTGTAATTCATATTTTACAATTTTTGTTGCTGTTTTTAGAAATGCAAGGCTGAAACCTTTTTGTGTTGTTTTTAGGCTCGCATGATTACATCTGTGGACTGCATATATAATAAAGTAAAATTGACTCAAATGTAATACATCAAGAAATTTTATATCATAGTTCATGTGGAACTAGGAAGAATCTTTTCAATAATTAAATTAAAAGGAACTGAGTGAAGTAACTTCAATATTCATACAAAATAATCAAAATTATGATCGACTTCAATTAAAGAACTTGTATGTAAATTCAAGAAGACTATTTCAGCAAATGTAATACTTTTCTGGACACAATAGTGTCCGACTGTATATAGCTTCACACAAGGTTTCGGTTCTAATTATCAGCTAAATTGAAATATTTTGTAATAAAGTAACCAAAAGTGTAACACGATGAATGCTTTTATTGAATCAAATTATCCTGCTAGGAATTACAATAAACACTCTAGAGGAGACCGCCTCTGATAATATAAGTAAACGGTGCTGAGCATGGCCTCTGTAAGTTGACCGTGTCGACAGAAGACTAAAATCATCTGAAATCGCGGACAAATGTCTTAGAGAGGGATCTCTGAATTTCTAAACTTCCTAATACTCATATCTGTATTTGAATTTCGTAAGTTAGCGGAAATAAACATTTGAATCTAATATGTAATAACAAAATTGTTAAAAATAATATTCCTTTACCAAAGATTTGTGAGCTACATTATTTTAATCATATTGCATTTCGCGCTGGAGTTTTCATAAATCCTTCGATAAAAATACAATTCAATAAATTATTTATTAAATATATAAGGAATCGTCAGTGTGGCCATCATAAATTTCACTTCACTTCCCCTATTTAAAGAGTGTTTAGATATAGAGCTAATAATTTATCTCTCTGTATTTCAGAAAAATTTCAGAAAAGCATCCTATATTCAAACGTGTCTCACATTTGCTCCGGCTGAGTAACTTGAAATCCATTTACATTACGAGCTGTTCCTTTAAAGTTTTAACACTAGGGAAAGGAAACCAATTCATTCTTTCACGCTTGAATAAGTTCGTTTGGAGAATAGGATTCCTGTAGGTCATACGTCCCTTGACGCAAGTCTCGAGTTCTCACCTTAAGGTACTAAAGCGCCAAGGAGGACAACCTCTCTTTTCTCCAAGATTTGCAAATAAATGGGAAGCCAGGCGAGGTGCGCTATATGAAGAGGGGATGAAGCCAAGATTAGTTGGACCCCGCGGGGGGAGTTACCCTCTAAGCGATCGATATTCCCTCCTCCCACGATTCCCCGACCTCAGGGTACTCGGAGCTTACGAGACTCCATGTGAGAAAACGAAAAATATTGGAAGTGCTAAAAAAAAAGAGAAGAAAAGAAGTTACGAAGATGGACGGATCAAGTAGCCTTGTCGCAGAACGTCTCAGACATCAGATCTTAAGAGCACGGGTGAATAAATTTCAGAAAAAAAGAAAAGGCGAAAAAAATTGTAGACTGAAATGGCACGTGAGTAAGTCACGAATTTGGTGATTGCTCTACTGCCATCTCTTTTCTCTGTATAGAGGAAACTCAGCAACGTTCTACAGAAGGGGGAGCAGCGGGCATCGAACCGCCCCTTATTGGTTAGAGTTCATGATGGGCATATAAAGTGGGGGGGGCTGCCATCGTATCTGGTACCGCAAATTATTTTCTGATGGGTTCCGATTTCCAAGGGAGTTTCGTCTCATGTGTAGTGATGAGGAAAAGATGGTGTAACTTCTCAATGCTTTCTGTGCTGATTTTGGAACTCATGAACTCTCCAGATGTTGTTTAACATCAATATTTCAGTTCACGAATACATTTTGCTTGTTACATTGTAATAACTCTATTTTATTTTAAAACAAGATGAGCTGGTAGCTCACATTCTTTTGTTCTTTTTCTAATATTTTACGCTTTCTAACGGAGGTTTCTTCATTGTCAATACGCTATTTCCTGATCAATCTGAAAACCTCAGAAATATTTTATGTACTTTTTTAAAAGTAAAAGTTAATTTTCTTCAAATTTAGGATATGTGTCTTGAATTCAAGAATATTTGATAAATTAATTAACTTTAAATACATTTCATGAGTATAACAAAAATTCGCATAAGAATTATCTTGTATTTCTGAAAAGGTTTCGCAAATATTTTGAAAATATTTGCATTGCGGATAGTTTGATGTATACGAGTGGTGCGTTCAAAGTATTTTCAGTGAGTACAATTAAGTTTTCTGAATACTCTATTTTTGGATAAAGAATGAGTATGTATACTCTCTTTTAGCATAAAATTTAAAGCGTTAGTGATAAATTAGCGATATATTAAGGTCATGTACATCATGCATAATCAGATGAATATGGTAATTACAACTGGAAAATTCCTTTTTTATAAACTGGAAAAATATTGCCATCTAATCTCTGATGTATGTGCATAAATAAAGAAAAATCTAAAATAATTCTGGTAAGTAATAGGGCCAATTTTTAATTAAAACGTGCTTACTGGTTTGCATAATTTAAGCTTATAATAAGAAAGCTCGTTAATTATACTGATTTTTAATGACTATTAAACTTCTACTCATTTTGTCTGTAAAAGAAGACTAAGCATCCTTTATATTCATCTTTGGTTTATGGTTGTATGTTTGTTTGAAAACCTGTATCCTCCACTAATATCCTTTTCAAGCTATCAATTTTAATGGGATGTATCCCCAAAATGTCCATCTCATAGTCATTTTCTTTGACTCGATGCATTTACAGAACAGCAGACTGGAACAATCAGTGATCACTGAAGCTCGGACTCATCGAAGACGGTGATGTTCGAAGACCATCAACAAAATGGCGTATCGGATCACGTGGGTATATTTTTTCTTGTCTTTTCTCCGCTGAACTTATGTTGCATGCGAAGCAAATAAAGCAAACTAAAAATGAAAACTTCCGAGGGATTTTAGGAAGATTAGATTTTGAGCTAATGCTGATGCTGCTTTCTGGGAAAACTTGGAAGCAGTGGAAGGGAGAGGAATGTTGTCGCTTTCCCCACGCATTTCATTATTGCCTTCAAGATTAAGGCGTCTGATTGTTGTCATGGCGTCTATTACCCGTCAGATATTCTAATGGCGTTCGCAAAGAAAGCATCTAGCCGTTAATAGATGTCTGCTTGGTCGAGTAAATGGAAATCTATTGCGAACATTATGAGTTGAAAATAAAAAAAAATTCTTTGTAGTTAACTTTAAAATAAATGTAGTTTGCTTAAAAATGCAGGTTCTTCAACCATATAATATAACATTAAATCTGTGATTTAAAGTTAGTGATGTAATATCTCTTTTTATAATTCCTTAAAAGACTTTGATTGCTTGTTTTTCGGCGAAATTGTTTTAGCAACTAGAACTTAGCAGAGACAGTGGGAAAAGTATTAATTTGATATTCGTTGTTTTAATCTGCAAGCATGCTTACATAGGATTTTTTCTGAACTTTTGGCCAGATGTTCTTCTGAAAAGATTCTGAAGCCATAATGAAAATGGCTGCTGTCAATCATATTACCGGTTATAATCCAGGATCATTTGTGCACACGTTCACCTTATGAAAAGGTTACTAATTTAAATGTATGAGTGAAGAAATTTAAAGTGACATAAACTGCCAGTCTGACAACATAAGGGCTTAGGATGATATTAAAGCACAAATATGTTAAAGCACATAAACCGGTAAATAAACATTCTGATAAATAAATGAAATTTCTTTCTCAAATATTACTTAATAAGTAAAAACATTTAAGAATAAACGCAGAGAGTAGAAATAATATTGAAAGAGTTATTGGTAAAACGCTTGGGAATATAATAATGAAACGTAATGAACTGATTGGGAATTCAACATGGGTTTCACATTGTATAGAATTGATAAACTTTCTGCATGTATGCTATTGATACGCCAATTCTGTGATCTTGATCCGATATTGGTCTTGATTCTCTACCACAATTGATCCTATGCAAGTATCTGAAATTTATAACAATTTTATCAAATCTTTTTCCTTCGGATTACATGCTGTATCTAGTTATAAACCTTATGCGTGTTGGGTCGATCTTATACCAATATCTGTCGTATGGCATGTTGATACTATACTGTATCAATCTACGTAACACCTATCTTATGCCGATGTTAATTATACGCCGTTTTGAGGGTATACCATTACAGGCATATGGTCAGTTCCACGCAGTGTCGGTTATGTGCGCATGAAGACTCTGTGCAGCTGACAAATGTGCTTTTACTTCATTGTTCAAAATATCTTTTTCTTATGGCGTCGACCGCACGTCAGTAATTAGCTGTCGGTCACATGCCAGACTCGATCTCACGCAGTGTCGATTCTACGTCGGGTTGATGACTATAAGAATGTATGTTCAGGAACACATTTTGATGCTGATGAAGAAGTTATTGTAGATCGGATTGATGAAGAAGTTTTGTAGACCTGATTTGTTAAATATTCAGTGGCGGAAAATTAGCGCATTGAACTGAGCAAAACAAACTATTGTTTGGTACGATTCGGCAGAAAATAATAGTTCCTATATATGGCAGAGACATAACATCAGAATGATCTAAAATCAGAGGTAACCCTATGGTTTCTTGTAAAAGATATCTAGATCTTCAAATATTATATGTCTTTGGGGTAGAGGTATGGGTTCTTGCATACCTGTAACCTATGATTTCTTGCAGGCTACGTAGTGTATGTTCGGGGTCTTCCTCTGGGAAAGAGGATAACACAATTTATTATTATTTATAATATTACTATTTGGATGTACATATATTTTCATAATTTTGGCGGTGATTATATTCAAAATTTGTACAATATTCCAGACTTTTAAACATCTTACTATATTTTAAACTTCAAAACACTTAATGTAATAAATGTTCTATCAATATGTAAATGCCAAGTGATATTCAAAACTTCTTACACCATAATTTTACATTTAGTTTCAAATATGTTCCCTTTTCAACAATATTAATGAAGGTTATTTAAATCTGTCTTGAAATAACTCCTGCTTACAGGACGTATTCCTAAATGTTAGCAATTTAACAGATGATGTGTCCCATGAAACCAGCAAATGTATTATAAAATGATGTAAAATAGCAAGAGTAAATTAATGTGTCAGAGAAATAATACGGTTTCCCGAATTAATATTTCATTACATATAATACATGCGATACATCATCAAAGTTGAATAATTTAATATTAATCTTACATAATTACACTTCGCAGTTGGTGACACACAAGAATATGAACCCTTTGCATTATTCGTTGTCGTTCAACATCGGCTTGAGCATTAAATTTATAATCTCTTTCTCATTATATTTATTTTTAAATATTGATAAAACGTTTCAAGAGAACAGCATTTCATCTTCAGCTGAAAAGTGTTTCTTAGGTTTTGTTCCAGCAATTATGCGCTTTCCTTTAACTTGTATACATTAAGTATTTCTTAGAAATGGCTTTGAAACTCGCATATGTATTTAAAACACTTTTGAAAAAGTTCTCTAAAACTGCGTAAGATTAAATTTGCTGTAGGGAATTTAGAGCTTATTTTAAAAACTATTACCTGTCATTAACATTGGAGCAGGATTTGGCCATAATATTTTAATGTAAAATAATATGGTGTAACGCAACAATATTTTCCTAAAAAAATTTCAGATACAACAGTTGCTAATTTATACTCTGATGAGAGTTACATATATCAATTAAATGCAGAAAGCTATTTCTGTAACCATCTAATACCGAAATTCATAACGATAGGTAAACAGTTACACAAAAGTTAAAAAGGAAAAAGGTATTCATATAACTTCTAGTCACGTCAGTGTAAAACGTAAAAATGGATCTGTTAACTCTTTGCAAATGGTTGATGCCTAGCTTCATCTAGCAATGATATGTCTTAAAAGATAAATGATGCTTTACTATTTACTGCAAAATAAAAATTCACTTGCAGAATTTTAAACGAAACGATTACATGTACAACATAGATTTTTCCTTCAATATGCAGTCCTTTTTACTTTTTTGTACGAAGTAAAGGAAGTATTGTAATCAAAAAAATTCCGGGTATCATATTTCAAAGAAAATATACATTTTGACCGCTACTGAATGCAGTTTAGCGATGTTTTTGCGTGACATCTATACTTAAGGACAGAATAAAGGACTCTTTTCCTCCAACGAATTATAAAACTGATTTAAAATGTATTCAGAAGAGACTTTTTTCGTAGTGTACGTACGCATGTGTGTATGTATCTCCAAAAAATTAAAAAACGAGTAGCCTCAGAAGGCTTAAATTTTGTATATAGGACTGCTTAACATGTAGTTGCACACCTTCCTTTTTGGCTGCAATCGGCCGCACCTAAAGTATATATCGTTAAGTTTGTTATGCCTTTAACTAATATGCATGCAAGAGTTGTAAAATTAGCAACAAATAAAAAGTTATTTAAGTGCGGCTAAGCCTAATTTTTCTTAACATAGCAGCCATATTTTTTTTTCATTTGAAACAGCAGAATAGAGAAAGTCTTTTTGCATCTTTAGGGTCTTTTTGCCGAGTGGGACCAAAAGAAAACTTTTAGTTTTGTGCATCGAAAAATCTGCCTTCTTGTCTGCTGGTCGAATTGCTTGTTTTTACACAGGAACTCTAGTTTTAATTAATTGTTTTTTATTATTTTAGCAGTATTTGGTGTTTTATGTTTTTCTATAGCTTTCAATTTTTAATAAAGATGCTTTTAGTTTTTATGCATTTTCACCTTGCTACGAAGTGAGAACTGAATAAACTGAATGAGAAATATTTCTCTAATAAAATTCGGGAAGTAAACGTTTCGCATTAGCCGCAAATATTGTAACCAGTCTGTCTCGGACAGAGGAAAATGTTTACGAGTATCGCATGCGCATTAGGTAGGCAACGCTGAATAGTCTGTGAAAAACTGTTTCTTTTTTATTTGTTTAATTTCTTTTATACATCGTTTTATATTTATTATAGTATTTGAATATAACATGTGGCAACGATTAGATAATTCTTCAGATGATATAATTTTTGTGCATTCTGAGTTATAAAATTAATGAGATGTAACGCATAAGGCTGTTAAATGATCCTAGCGCCAGAGTGTCGCTATGATAAATAAACATAGTGAACTTCAAAGAGTGCATTATTTTATTCTAGTTTATGATATATAGACGAAGTAGATTTAATTCAATTCACTAAGCTTAAATGAAATGCAGAGAAAAATACCCATAATTTAATATTCCGTACAAGCAAATCATGTGGTGTCACATCAGATTTTTTTCCTACTGATAATATGTAAATACACCGGTTTATCTTAGATATAATTCGAGTATTTCTGTACTTTCCTTTACTGCGGTAGTGAAAGCAAAAATAACACATTAATTCTGCTATGCGCCAAAAGCTTGTAACCACAGTTGCCGAATGTGAGTCATTAAGATATTATCTAAGGGAGCATGGCCACCAACCTCATTACGAGTGAAGGGAAACAGTGTGTTTAACTTGCTTTCTTCTGCAAGTACTCTCGACAGCTGCTGTGTTTAAAAAAGTCACTCGTAATGACACGCGCGACATGAAGTCATCCCCCATGAAGTGCAATTATTGACATCGTCTGCGTCCGAGATTTCTGATCGGAATGGTGCAGATAGGATCTCGTTTTGCCAACCCCGTAGGAGATGGCGATCCACTTTCGGTGATCATTTAGAATGTGCGGTCGGAGGGAAACTAATCAAGAGGAAAGTCCCGTTCAAAGCGAACCCAATCAGTGACTGATTGAGTTCTTCACCACTGATCGCAAAAGACGGGGATACACCCTTTTCAGTGAATATAGTGCTTTCCCACCCTCTTTGGTACATTCATGGAGGTAGGAACTTCCATGGGTACATTTGTTGTTGCCAAACTATGAGAAGAGAAACTTAGCTGTTACAGTTCTGCAAAAGTATTCTTTTTTCATAATGTCCTCAATATTGTCGGTTTCAGTTTGCAGAATAATAATTGAAGAGGCCTTTTTTTAACAAAATTTAGCGATAATAAGATAAATATTTTTATGTGATTGAACGATAAATGTATAACACTCAATAAATATTAAAATGTCTCAAAAAGCATAGGAGTTTAGCACAGTTTAAAGGAAAGATTTCAAAAATAAAGAGTAAAAAATAATTCTAAAACAATACTTATATAGGAATAAACTCTGAATTTTGTGCATAGGTATCTTTTTACTTCGTTGTACTAAGGAAAGGAAGTACTGTAATTGAGAAAAAAATCGGGTATCATATTTCAAAGAAAATGTCCATTTTGACTGTCCCCGAATCCAGTCTCGCTATTTTGTTTGCGTGATGCCTGTACGTACGAGCAAAATAAAGAAAACAAATTTTAAAATGAGTTTAAAATATATTAAAAAGGAATTTTTACTTAAAGTCTGTACTTAGGTGTGTCTATATGTATCTCGCATAACCTAAAAACTAAAAACAATTAGCCGTGGTACGTTGAAATTTTGTATATGTGACTGCTATAACATCTAGTCGTGTACCTCTCTTTTTGATTGCAATCGCCAGTAAAAAAACATATATATATATATACTGTGAAAGACCGAAATTGGAGAATGTCGACTTTCACCGGAGAATGTCAACATTCACCAAATACGTCGGTGAAAGATCGAATATAACATTGCATTCTTGTACATTCGAACCCTCACCGGTGTATGTCGACAATCACAGATATGCTCTGGTGTTGGTCGAAAAGAAAGATGACTGGCTGTATCCCATAAATGCAGTTGTAAAAGCAAGGGCCTCTTGTGCAATTCAAAGTCTCATAATAGTTTAAGTTGTTGCAATTAATCAGATTTGAATCACATAATTTAGTATGTTTTTTATTACTATTATTTTATTTTCTCATTTACAACGTACTGTATAATTAAGTAAGTTTTTTAACTTCTATTATTTTCCTTTCTCATTTTGAATGTATTGTGTGTTTTAAGTACTTGTGTGTTTTTTCGCGACTGAATGTGTGTTTTTTCGCGAAGAAAATATAATATTCTCATATATTCAACATTCACCATTAGTACATGGTGAATGGCGACATTCACCGGTGTAAGTCAGAAATAAGAGTATTTGGAAAATATTTCGGACATACACCAAGCGACTATGTGAATGTTGACATTCACCGGTGAAAGTCGACATTCTCCAGATTTCGGTGTTTCACCGTAACATATATATATATATATAACCACTCTGTTATTCCGCTCAGCGAGCTCAGTTTTCTTTATTCTTATATGTTGGTAAACTGTGCATTTTTTGCTTTAAAAATGATTGAATTATGTTGTTCTTATCTTGCAGTTGAGGTTTTTATGCCTTTACTAATCTGTATGCAATAGTTGTACAATTATCAACAACTTAAAAGTTGTTTAAGTTCGACTAAACCTAATTTTGTTTACCATAGCAGCCATATTTGTTTACATTTGAAACTTAGCTGAATAGTGAAGTAAAGTCTTTCTGTACTGTGAATTAACTGAATGAGAAATATATCTCTAATGAAATTCGTGGAAATAAATTTAAATGAAATGCGGGAAGAATGCGTATAATTTAATATTCCGTACAAGGAAATCACGCGGTGTACGCATCAGATGTTTTTAAAATTCTGGTATCTTAGTTTTTCAGTTTTCTTTACTATTTAAATTCGACAGATGGCGCTTTTTATTGACTTTATTCTGCTGGTTGATTTCAATATAATAGCATTTACCGCTTTCCTCAAAATATATTGCTTTTGCTCCTAAAGAGTAGGAATCCGTGACTGATAGCTCTCGAAAATGTCGAGAGTGTTTTATTCAAAATTTACGCCAAATTAATGTAGATTTTTTTGCCTAGTTTTAAATTTTATACCTAAGATTTTCTAAGAAATCTAAAGTAACGAAAAACCCTGTCAAAATGAAAAGTTCGAAGTTTTAAAATTAGAGAACTTTATAGCTTAAAATACTATGTTAGCCTAACTGGAAATTCTGCCCCTTTTCAAATGTAGATTAAAATTTAAAGTAATTTTTACTTTAATTTGCAGAATCTCTTTTTATTTAAGTACGAAGTTAATAAGTCATTTGTTATGTAAAGTTAACTGTGTTTACTTCAGTTATGCAATGTTTATAAAACCCTTAATTAGTAAATTTCTGACACATATTTAGGACGCCATCAACAATCCAAAACATTTACAGAACTATCATAATGCGAAATAAGAAAAGATTAAAGTAAAAATCTAAGATTTTGTTCTTAAGTTGTTAAGTTCTTATAAAATTTAAAAAAGAATTTCGAAATCATGGAAAAAAACTACATCTTTCATTTGCAATTTTAAATATTTTTCATTGCAGTTAAATGAAGCATACGAAAAAAGAAACAGCGCATTTATTCAGTTTTTCTTTCATCCTTGAGTAAACACATTTGTATTCAATTAAAAGTTAGAGATACCAAAGTGCTTCATACAGGTCCTTATTTTTTCATTAGACGTAGCGCAAATGTAAGAAATAGGAAAGAAGAAACAAACTACAAATCATCGCAAATTGGCTTTTTTTTTAGCCGTCTGAAATCTTTACAGAAGTTAAAGTTCATTTTTAATTTTACAAAGTGGAAGATTCAAAACATCTTAGTTAAAAACATAATTAGGAGCTTTAACAACTGGAAAAATACCTAATTTGCTTTCCTTAATTGGCGAGAGCAACCCCCCGTTTTTTCCCCAAATAATCTGAGTTACTTTTGAAGAAGTAATTCCTTAGAATAAAAACCAAACGTTAATTAAATACATATTAAATTTTCTGCATTTCTATTGAATTCCTTAATAATGATTCGTCTATTTTCCGTTAAAATTGAACTACTTGATAATAGTTTTCAAATACATTCAAAAGCATGCAGTGACTTTAAATGACTAATTAAAATAAGTCTAAGCAGAGTTAGCTTTTTACCGCCTCATTTTATTCTGCTTAAGGCATGTACTTTAAGTAAATAATTTATTTTGTTGTATTATGCAGGATTTTGCTAGCTGAGAAATCAGTTGCATCTCAAAATTTCAGGCTATAATATAGTACTTTTAAGAAGAATGTACCATTAAAAGTGTTTTTAATTAAAATATATACATATTTATAAATTTAAAAGTCATACAAATATTTCGCTTCTTTTCTGAAAGAAAAGTATTTATTATTCCCTGTTGCAAATTCATTAGATTAAATTTTTACTATTGAACATTAAACCTTAATTGAAAAACTATTCCAGTTTTTATACTGAAATTAGTATTAAAAGAATATTTAAATATAAAACATACGCTGAAGAGCCAAAAAAAACGGTACATCTGCCTAATATCGCCTAGGACTAGTGCGAGAACGCAGAAGGGTCGCAACACGAAGTAGCATGGACTCGATTAATGTCTGAAGGTACATTGGAGGTAATTCATACTATGAATCCTGCAGAGCAATCCACAAATCCATAGGAGTGAAAGGTGTGGGAGAACTCTTCTGACTAGCACGTTGCAATGCATCACAGATATGCTCAATAATGTTCATGTCTGAGGAACTAGGTTGTCAGTGGACGTGTCTAAAATCAGAAGAGTATTCTTGGAGCCACTCGGTAGCAAATCTGGACTGGTGGCATTTCGCATTATCCTGCTGGAAATGTCCAAATCCATCAGGATGCACAATCGACATGAATGGGTGCAAGTGATCTGACAGAATGCTTACGCATTAATTACTTGACAGAGTTTATCTAGACATAAAAGGGATCCCATCACGCCAGCTGCACAAGACCCGTATCATGATAGAACCTCCGCTAGCTGCAACAATCCCTTGCTGACATCTAAGGTCCATGGATTCATGAGGTTGTCTCTGATGCGTCCATCCACCCGATACAATCGGAAACGAGACTCGTCAGATCAGGCAACGTGTCTCCTGTCATCAACAATCCAATGGAGATGTTGGCTGGCCCAGGCCAAGTATAAAGCTTTCTGTGGTGCAGCCAACAACGGTACACTAGTAGGTCTTTGGCTTTGAAAGCCCATATCAATGATAGTCCGTTGAATAGTTCTCACGCTGGCACTTGTTGATGCTCCAGCATTGAAATCTACAGCAATTTAAGGAAGGGTTTCATGTCTATCACTTTAATGATTCTCGTCAGTCAAATTGATCCTATTTTACAGCGGTTGTTGGTCCTGTTCTTTCACGAGCTTTGTACGGCGCCCCAGCGATGTAGGAGATTTGATGTTTTACTAAATTACCAATATTTACGGTACACTCGTGAAGTGATCGTAAGGGAAAGTTCAAATTTTATCGCTACCTCGGACAGACTTTGTCCCATCTCTCGAGCGACTTTAACACCACGTTCAAACCCATTAAAATCTTAATAACCTGCCTTTGTAGCAGCAATAACCGGTCTAACAACCTTGCCAGGCACTTGTTGTCCTACATAAGCACTGCCGACCGTTGCGCTTTACTATGATTTGTTACATGCCTCTATTATTTACATGCCTATATCATGTTTTTTTTTCCTCTTCAGAATATATTACTATTTGTAAAAAAAACTTTTTTAAAAAATTCGTTAAAAGGCTTACAATCTGCATGTTACCATAAAACTTCGTGATTCTGTGTTTAATACATACGATAGGGTTAACAAGAATTGGACATTTTCCAAATTATTATTAGGGTGTTAGAAACCTGTTTTATTTTGAATACTCGTGATATAAAATAATATTTTTTTTTCAAAATATCAAGAAATACAGAAAAATTATTTCTAAATTGTTAACTTAACGCTAAAGTTAGTAATGCACATTCATAATGTCGAAGATAAATACAATACATCAGTGCTCCGCAACCTTCTCTCACCTGCAACGCACAAAAAATCTTTCTGGAATTTAGTGGCACACCAAAAGCTAATGTATATATGTATTGATTTATACACAAAATTTACAATAAATTTTTGTTTTTTAATTTGAAAAATATACAATTATAAAACCATAACATATTTATTTATATGCAATCATAATAATTATCAATGTGATACCTGCGCTTGCTTCAATGAACACAAAAATTTTATATTCGGCTCAATATCTGACAACGCAACACGAAGTTCTTAGTCAAGATCTTTTAAGCATGACCGCTTATCATTTTTAATTAATAATAGAGTTGAAAAACTTTGCTCACATAAATATGTCGTAGAAAATGGAAGTAATGTTAAAATTGCTTTTTCGGAAATATGAGGATATTCTTTTTTAACGTAAATCCAGAAAACATCTAATGGAACTTCGGAGAAGTATAATTTTAAAGTCGTGTCACTTTTCAAATCTGTAAATTCCTCTCGAATTTTTAGAGGCAGCGCTTCCGTAGAATTTATTACATTGTTTGCAAAAGGATTTCGAATCCAATCGTATTGTTCCGTATTAATGGAATAAAAATATTGATCAAATTTCAGCTGAAGCATACTTAAATGTTGTTGGGCCAGATCCAGAATTGATTGTTTGTTTTCGGTTGTAATATAATTAGTCCTTCTGTACATTTCTAAACATCCTTTTTGCAACTCTTTCTCCTAAAGTTCGAGTTTTTTAATAAATCCTTGTAATTTATCGGAACACGTTAAAATATTCTCATTTCGACCTTGCATTTTTTTATTAAGTTCATTCAAATGCTCGAATATATCAGCCATGTATGCAAGCTTGGCTATCCAGTAATCATCATCGAGGTGCTGGCATATTTCGAGCATATTATGTGTTAAAAGAAATTCACGCACCTCGTGAAGAAGCTCAAATAATCTAGCCAAAACTTTGCCTCGGGATAGCCAGCGAATTTCTGTATAAAATAATAATGATTCATATTCGGCTCCCATTTCTGCGCAAAGTAATCCAAAAATTCGCGAATTTATGGCTCTTGATTTAATTAAGTTTATGATTTTGACACATTCATTCATCGTGTTCAAAAGTTCTTCTGGTTAATTCTTGGTCATCAATGCTTCTCGATGTATGCAGCAGTGTGTAAAATGTACCGTCGGATTCTTTTTGTTTCACACAAGAGACAAACCCTTTTTTACTACCTGTCATTGTCGCAGCGCCATCCGTGCAAACAGCAATGCAGTTGCTCCGTTGAATATTAGAAATTTTGAAGAAATCATCAGTTACTCGAAAAATTTCTTCGCCGGTTGTTCGCTCTGGAACCTCCTTACAAAATAAATAATGTTCTTTAATAAAGCCCTCATCAACGAAACGTACAATAGCTATCAGCTGTGCTTTATTTTTAATATCAGTTGTTTCATCGATCTGAAGCGCAAATGTTTCAGCCGATAACAGTTTTTTAATCAATGCTTCTAAAATATCGCTTGACATATCACAAATACGTCTTTTAACTGTATCAGCAGACAATGGAATTTTATTCACTTCCTCAGCTACATTGGGCCCAAGCATAAATCGGACAATTTCCATGCATGCTGGTTTAATAAGCGATTCGCCGAGAGTATGTGGCTTCTTCTGGCGTGCAATTAATTTAGGAACATGATAGCTATCCTCTAGTGCCTTTTCAGAAACTGTTACGGCCGACGTCATAAATTTCTTCTGTTTTTTATTTTGTTCTAAACACCTCTTAAAATATTGTTTGTCTTTGTTGGCGCAGCTGGGGTGGTTTGAATATAGATGCCGCTTTAATTTACTGGGTACCATTGACTCGTTTGATAGCTGATCGCCACAAATGATGCACTGTGGTCTTGGTGACGTTTCATCGCCACATCACGAGAATCCATATTTAATGTAATCCTCGTCGTACTTTCTTTTCACTACTTTCTTCAGGTATTTTGTAACGCTTGTAGGTGGATCTTCATCATCTGTACGTGAAGAAGAATCTTTCCGGCGTAAAAATTTATCCATATTTAAAGGGGTAAAAACTAAAAAAATTTTATACGAAGAACATTAACAAAACATTATTCAGTAAGATAATATGTCGTGCGACGACAAGAATGTGGTCTTATGGCCGCCACATTCTTCGTTAAGCATGACCTGGTGATCAGAAGGATGACGTATTAAAGAGGAGTTTTAAAGTAACAACAAACCGACGCAACATTGAATCAACAACATTTGCTATTAATTTCATATTCGTCCTTTTATTTGTTTTATGACAGACGCAACCGTCATTTATAAATAATTGCAAAACTTATTATTTTTATTATAAAAAGAAAAACAACCCGGAAGGGGATTGAAGATTATGATTTCAATGACAGAAAATAAAACTAAATAAAAATATTAAATCCAAAACAAACCATTTTTACGAAGCGGAGGCTACGAATAATGTCTCCGCTTACATAATAAAATATCTTTAATGGTAAAAACGTGTTTATTTAACTTTGTGTTGTGAAATATTGACAACAGTGACGTATGGTTGCGCGTATGTACCGGACGGCAGTGTAAATAACACATGCGCATAACGGGTATTCTGCTTTATCTGTGATCAATTAGGTGGATCTTGGTTGTACACGTACACACTATGCAGTTTTTAACCGTCTCACGATGCACCGTTGAATAATTATTTACTTATAATAATCATTCTATAGTATATTTAAAAATAATTGTTGATAAAAACTTGTTTTTATATAAATTTATTAGAATTCAAGTAATTTTTGTATACCATTTTTCGTTATTACTGACTGCGAATTTTTTTTTAAAAAATTAAAAAACAAAACTTCTTCAATTTGATTGGTTTATTTCAAATTTTTAAAAAAACACTTTTAGAGCTATTATTTTTAATTAAAATGGTCTGGAACCAATATATTTCGTTTAAATTTATGTTTAAAAAAGTTATATATTTTTGAGTTCCGAGTTATCAAGGAAGTGCCGAAAAAATTCAAATGCTGACACACTTACAATCACACACACAACCACACAACAGTGAAATATATAAAAACATTTAAAATAGACATTATTAAGGAAAAAAAATGTCATTGTGTATTAAATAGATGATAAAAAATTGCAAAATGTCAAATGCATGTATTTGATTGCGGCACACCTATATCCTACTCATGGCACACCGGTTGCGAAGCACTGCAATACATTACTCATTAGCGATTAGCAATAATATTGATCTTTGTCACATGGTGAAAATAATAACAACTCCTTGAGTTTTATAAAGGCAGTTTGCTATTTATTTTTCCTGGAAGAACAGCATAAAGAGTTTTATCTGTTATATGTCTTATATATATCCTACATTATATCTTCATATTGTTTTCCGGTTATAACACTGCTGGATAGACCGAGTTTTTATGCTGCAGGCATTTTGTGGTTTTGTTTCTTGATTCTTCGGCTGTTGTTTGATGCTGCGGTTGTACGTAAGCAACTCGGCTCCGGAATGATCCTTGAAGCAATTTTTCTTTAGTAGTAACAGCAAGATGACAACATGGAAGAACAAAATAGATATTCTGCGTGCATGTTCTTGATTGTAATACGCTCGCGTAATGATACGCTTAGCCGCCTACTTGTCCAAAAATTGAATTTGACGAAAATTTTGCAATTATTCGTGGTCATAAATTTTATTCTGCTTGTAAAAAAGTATAAAGACCAATAGAATTTTTCAAAAATTATGTTTTAAAATCTATATGCATATGTTTTGACTGAAATACGTATTTTATTGAAATTCATCAATCATTGCATGTAAACATACATTTCTTTTAAAGTATCAAACTTTCTAATTTTGCCATTAGAAAACATTTTGTTTCATTAAAACTCGTATGGCCTTATAATGTTTGTTTAGAGCTCTAACTTCCGTCCTTTGCATCTTAGTAACAGACCATTGTACTATATTTCCATCCCATAAATTACTAATATTATGGCAAAATACTATTAACGAAATTTTAAAAGTTATTGCTACTTTGGTTTCAACCCAAGAAGCAATACGTATAGTCAACACAATAAAGATGACATCATGACAACTTTACTTCTTTTTACTTCCTTTTGGTAGTAGGCAGAAGCAGCTGTTTTTAAGTTTGGAAAGAACTATAATCGAGTTTATCAAGAGTTATAGTTTATTTCAAAAGACATCTTCTCAGCCAATCGTTTTATATATAAAGGAGTGATTGTTACTAAATTTCTTTGTTTACAGTCTCAAATGCACTTTTCGAACATATCTTTGAAGTTGCTTGTAGCAAGATAAAGCAACTGCAGACGTAACTGCATGGTTGCATATCGCTTTCTTGAAATTTCTATGGACTTTATAAACGTGATGAAATTTTCTTGAACTAAACTATCTAATACATTAGTACTAAAATAATTTATATCATACAAATTCAAAAGATTGAAAATACCTAATGTTTCGAACAATTCACTGAATGAATGAAGACATTCGAGCGGAAATAGAAGTTGCATCTTTCGTATGATGTTTGCAGTAGGATGTACATGAACTAAAATTTATTAGGAGTTATCTCAAATATATCAAGGTTCTCTTTCACGTCGCATTTTGATATGGATTAAGATTTATAATCCATTTACGTTTGTAAACAAGTCCGTATGTAACATACATTCTGTATAATGCATTTAATCTCTCTACAAGCAAAGGAATAGATTAAATTGAAATTGAAATATCATTTTTCTACTATATATTTATTTCTTTAGCATGCATAAAATGTAATGCTTTTAAATTTCATAGTGGGGACATAAATACCATAAAAAGGTATTTTTAAACGTCAGTTTTCCTCTCGATAAATATACAAAATTTTAATTTATATTTCTCGATTATTTCTATGCATTTACTTCTATTGAAATTAGGTAACCGAATTAAATTAATATGAATTGTTACCTTTCTGAAAGTTTCCCATTATAATATTTTATCTTTTCCTACCTTTTTGATTGCATTCATTTTCTGCACGCACATGCTTGTGTTTAGTTTTGATTTTTACAGATAATATTTATTTCCGTATATCTTAAATACATTGCCTCTTTTATAATATATAGTAAAATGATTTGATGATTTTGTTAAAATATTTAGAGTTGTTTCAATTAACATTTTATTTTTAAGGTTATTAACTGTATTTAATTTACATTTTTATACATTTTAGAACATATATGACACATGTTTTTGTTTGTGTGAAGACAGAATTAGAGACGTTAAAAAGCTAAAACGAATGCTAATAAAAATTTAAGTTCTGCTTAAATTGTTATTATGCTAATAAACCAGTAAAAAGAGACTTAATAACTTGCTTTTCAGTGTGTTTTAAATCCCTCTTACTGTTTTTCCAAACTGTGATTTTTTACAGTAACTAAATTCTAAAAAAGTTGAAACGGATTTCTGAAGGAAATTTGGGGAAGCAATCGTTACATAATTGCTGTATTTTGACAGGAATTTATTTTCTTATTTTATGAGTATGAAGTTTAATTAGAAATCTATTTCACTAAAATTAATTTCTAATTTTAAAACTTAAATGAACAAGTTCATATGTAATTTCAGTAATTATATTTTTAAATAATTTTATTAAAACATTTTTTAATTTTGAAATCTTTTATAAAATAGTTTTGATTTTGATGTATTTTACGAAATTTTATCAACAAAGTTTGATTTGATATTTTATAAAATTATTTAATTTTTCGGGGGATTCAAACATTTTTTTAGTAAGGACGAAATCATGCGAGAGATTCTCCTTCAACTTTAAAATGTTGTACAAATATCTTTATAATGTACACTCATGTTCATAAATTAAGGATAATTCGGAGTCACGTGGAAATAGAACTCTAAAATAAATATATCACCTGTAAAATCACTACACACATCTTGGAGAATCATATGCAAATTTCAGGAAGTAACCAGATCATACCGATGGTACGTCACATTGACGAGAGTGTAAGAGAGTGATACATAAGGAATACAGGCAAAGAAGTAAAATTGTTCGCAGGCGCTTTATAAGCATTTCAGTGCAATAACCGAATAGTTATGACACAAAGGACGCATTTGGATGATTTTTTACGTGGTAGAATTATCGGCCGTCTGGAATGTGGGCGTACCCAACTGGAAATATCAGACGAACTTGGAATTGCCCAGAGTTTCATCTCCAGGCTTTGGCAACGATTCCAAGATGATGGTAATATGAGTAGACGCTACAGCACAGGTCGCCCTAGAGTTCCAACGCCGAATGAGGACCGGTATTTGGCAGTTACTGCCAAAAGAAACAGGCGGAGCACAGCCTCAGACCTGTCTCGTCAGCTCTCTTCAGCCACTGGCATGACAATTACAAGGCAGACCGTGTACAGACGCTTAGGGCAGGTTGGTCTATATGCTCGTAGACCTGTCAGATGCGTTCCACTTACTGAAACTCACTGTCGCCTGCGGTTAGCCTGGAGTAGAGAGCATGCATTGTGAACACCGCAACAGTGGGCTTGTGTGATGTTTTCCGACGAGTCCGGGTTTAGCTTGCAGTCTGATTCTCGCCGGACTTTCATATGGGGAGCTCCAACTACCCGTTGCCACGAAGAAAACATCATTGAACGACACCGTTACGGTGGTGCAGGAGTGCTCGTTTGGGGTGGAATTATTCTGGGTTCCAGAACTGACTTGCATGTTCAAATTGGAACCATGACAAGCCAAATCTATCGGGACGTCATTCTGGAACAACATGTACGTTTGTTTCGGGGCACCATGGGCGCACAATTTGTGTTTGTGGATGACAACGCCCGTCCTCACCGTGGAAACATCGTAAGCGAATGCCTTCTATCGGAGGATATCACACGTATGGACTGGCCAGCATTCTCACCGGACTTGAATCCAGTAGAGCACGTATGGGACATGCTTGGCCGACGAGTTGCAGCCCGTCAACCTCCTCCTACATGTCTACCGGAACTTCGGAGAGTATTGCTTTTTGAGTGGTGTAATAGCCCCCAAGATCAGATCGATAATTTGATACTCAGCATGCCTAGGCATTGTATGGACTGTATTGCATCGTCTGGGAGACATACAATGTACTAACAATCATACCAACCATGTAATATTGGTTTTTTGTAAATAGGTTTTTTTTTGTAATTTGCTCCAGGGATAAAAAATCGCTAATTTTTTTAATAATATCAAACATGTAGCATCTTTTTTTGCTCTTTACCTTTTGCTTAATAAATAAGCTTTACAAATAAGTCAAATTTGTTTTGCTTCTAACTCTTCTTTTGCCTGATTTTGCATTATCGTTAATTTATGGGCATGAGTGTAGTAGATGTAGTTATACAGATTATAACAAATCAAATAAGTTATCTTTATAATGTTGTTACATTCATGAAAACAAATCTAAATGTTTGAGACAATTTTCTAATTTTTTTTACTGTTCTGATTATTAATGATGAATAAATACTATTTTCTTTTTCAAGATCTTTCGATAAGTTAAACCCAATTTAATATAAAAATAATATACAGATTTCACGTATAAAACAAATGTATGCCTGAGGTTTTTATTGTCTAATAGAAAGTTCATTAAATGAATTATTAATTATGAAGTAATGCAGCTGAATATTGATTTAATGCTGTCGGAGAGAAGGAATGTAAAACATTTTGCTCAAAAAAATTAAATCAACTAATTGTTTCCCAATTTAATGTTTATTAATTATGTAAGAGCTTAATCATATCGCTGAAACGATCTCAATTCAATTTAGGCTTCCAGAAGACTGCTTATTATTTTGCGAATGAATGTATTTAAGCATTTAATTAGAAATGCTTCCTAATGTTGCCATTTCTCAAAAAACAAAACTGGAAGTTTTCCCCCTATTAATTCTTATATTAAACATTAATGGAATTCTAGTCTGAAAGAATTACGTCCATTTACATAAAGAAGATATTGCAATAAGGAAAGAAAATATTACAAAATGGGTTTGCACATTTCTGAATGACTTTAATGAGGCAAAATAATTCAATATAATATAAATATGGTTTATTAAATCTTCCATGTCCCACCAGGAAACTGACGAAATGTCTGAAAATATATACCTTTTGTACTACTCTTTTTTCCTAAATCTTTAATCGTGGATGCTGAGGTGTGACTCGTTGTTTTACCCTGCTGTTGTTTAAATTCTTTTACGTTGTAAATGTAAAGAAATGAGAGAAGTGGGAGGCAGAGAGTAACGTCTTTCTCTCTCTCTCTCACTTCTCTATAGAGAGGAAGACTTTCCTTTCTATACATAGGAATTAAAATATAGTTTAGACATTATGTACAGCTTCTTCTTATTTAACTTTCGAGTTTTCTTAGCTTTATATTTTGATTGTACGAAAAACGAGATAAGAAACCAACCTTAACATAATTTGTTTTCAGCTTATGAAACAAAGTTTCCAAAGCTTTGGCTCCTATTTTATGTTAACAAATGAGTGACTTCTGTTACAGTAATTTCAATACAGCTGAGTGCTTCATCTGTTCTCATGCCAAATCTTTATTTTTTAATCGATAAATAATTTTAATAAGATTTCTACATCTGGTCTTGTTTTGCTACATGTCATGAAAAAACCAAGCAGTAAGTGTTTTCCTTTTAAAATTGAAATATGTACTTTTGTGTCACAGCCGAGACAGAACATATCAAAAACTAATGATATTGGTTTTTTTAATAGTTAGGGAGTATGATATAAACATATATTTAAGTTTTGAAGTAGTCTTCCCTATGGAAACCTTTTCAGATGAGCATTTGGCATTTTGTTTCATGTAGAAAGCAAAGATAGTGAATATTTTCCTTTGCATGAGTGATTTTTTAATTGTGTCCTTTACTGATTTGATTTTAAGATTCTTAAATCGTTTTGTGTAAAATAATCTTCAAAAAATATGAAAACGTAGGCTTGTATTTAAAACGCATTTACACGAGCCATTCTGAGCTTGTAAAATTTTAACTCCTGCAAACTAAGTTTATTTCCTAGTGTAAATGCTTTCGCCAGTTAATTTTTTATGCTTCCTTAATTTCAGTTACTACAAAAATTCTGTTACCTAGCAAAATTACGCGAAAATTATACAAAGACGTTTGAATTTGTATAGCATGAAAACTATGTGCTTTGAAGAGACTGTCTACTGTCATAACAAATGATTGAACGAAGTCTGAACTCATCTGTAATATGAATAAAAATACCACTAAATACATCAGTCTATCTTGTATTATCTTGAAATGAAAAAAAAAATAAATGTGAATGAACAACTATATTATTCATTGATAAACAAAAAAAAAAACATCTAGTATAAAGAGTTATTATAAAATTTTATTTTGTTTGCTGCGCTATGAAATGTTTATTTTTCAAATAATTTTTAAATAAACTGTTGCCTCAATTCTGAATTACAAATATTTTAGTCAAAGTTTTCTTTACTTAAATGGCACTTAAAATAATTTTTTTCACTTAGAGTACACAATAATAATTCTCCAGAATGTAATTTTTCCTTTTTATATCCCATTTTTTATTATGTAATTGTTTTCCAGCATTAAAATTCTGTAGATTGTAGCCACTCTATTTAAAATCTCATCTGAGTTCTATCACGGCTTTACTTCGCAAGTAAATTTCGTGAACAGATTTAATTTTGCCTCGTAAAAAATGTTTTGCATTTCATAACCAAAATATGTTTACTCATGATTTAGATTCAGATTTCAAAGAGAAGCTGAATGTTTATTGAAAAAGGTTGAATTTGTATAAAAACTAATTTTACTGATGTGTATTGTTTACTGAAAGGAAAATTTCTATTTACCTTTTACCATCAACTGAAGAAATTAATATTTGCTTTTCCTTTATAAAAATTCAATGAATTGAAAATTAATAGAAAAAGGTTTTTATCTTGTAACAAAAACCTTTCTTAAAAAACGTTTGATATAACAACACAGATCCCGGACCCTATTTATTAAAATAGGTAGAACAAATTGAATCTTTCTGATATTACTCTCTGAATATAATGCGATAAATGAAATTTTCTATTAATACAAACTTACGTTAAAAATACGTCATCGATTTTCAGCTTAGTAAAAAATAGAAAAATAAATTATAATAAAATACTTAGACGATTTCCCTCCTTTAAAAAGCTTCCTTCCGGTTCATCTTTCTTAAAATGGAGTACTCTTTTGTTTTCCATAATTAACCACCTAATTAAATATGAAAACTTCAAGTGTTTTTAGAATTATTTTGCATTTTTATCTGAAGGCAATGTAATCATTTGAAAATATTTTATTTTAAAGTTCTTTACTCATAGTTCTCTAAATTATTAAATAAATTATTAAAATAGGTTAGAGAATATTTCATTTCTTTTTCTTTGCTCATATTGTTGTTGTTTTATATACACATAATGAAAATTTAACTATCGGAGAAATTATACATGTTAGACAGTATAAAATTTTAAAATTATATTTATATCAAAATTGTCACTTTCTTTGAGTTAAAAATAATTTTTTATCTGCTATATAAATGTATTAATACAACGCTCAATTTATGTTAAAAGGGCCTTGCAAAACTGTCTTGAAAAACAAATCATCTGCTATTTGATATGTATGTTATGATTTTATTTATATGTAATTCGTAAAACTGTTTGAGTTAAAGTAAACATGTATCTGCCATTTCCTCCAAAACTTTATATTTGGAATTCTTAAAATTACGACATTTTGACAAATTTTGAAAAAGGTGATATTGTATGTTAATACGAATTTATAATGATTTCGTCTTTCATAAATATCGCGTGTAATTGGTTAAGACGGAAACAAACATTAACTTTAAGATTTTCCCCATTTTATACAAACAGAGGAACATTCGCTCAAATTATTTCGTATCAGTGATATTTTAATCAAAATTATTCAAATGTTTAGTTTTGTAATCTAAAATGCTCAAATATTTCTTTTAACTGAGGACGTATGCGGTCTCGGATACATTTTGTAAAACATACAAGTTTTAAAATCAGAAAAACTCTTTATTCTTCGAAAACTGAAAATGTTTTTTACAGTTGTTTAAATTTTTTACTTGAAACAGAAATCTAGCTCTTTCTGAAAGCTTTGTCAAAGATGCCACATGTCATGTAAGAAAATTGGAGGAAAAAATCTGTCACTGACAGCTTAGAAGCCGATTCTCTGGCCATTCGCGGAGTCATGCATGACTACTTGGGACAAGAAAATCCTTAGAACTTCTTTTTTGAGTTTATTGTCAGAAATTCTTTTTTACGCAGCTGTAAGGTTATACGAAAGTAAATCTTCGTAAATGGTGTGCAAAGAAGAACTTGCTGCTGACTGTCCCTACAAATGCGTTCCTAATTCTGGGAGTGTGCGATTTGTCAGGGGTCTAAATCGAGCGGAAACGTGGATCAAAGGGAGCAACACAGTTTAAGAATGATCGGGCCCATGGACGCCCTCCGCACAATGGCAGACAAAGGCTATCCCCCTCTATTCACACATAGCACAATGTCTTGCTGCTATCAATGGAGAATTTTTAATATGCACTGAAGTCCCGGTGATAAATATTGCTGATGTGCGTTTCCTGAGCATTATCTACTGAATTGTTTATCGGGATAATGGTGCCATTATAAGAGAAATTGCTCATTCAGCATTTAATAAAAATAAAAATAAATAAATAAAATGAAATAAAATCTAAAAGCTTTCACGTTTTACATTACTCCCAAGAGGGCTTTTTTAACGTTATTTGTGTTACCTTCATTTATTAAATATCATGTTCTTCACACTTAAACCATATAAAATTCAATTCAACAGCAATATTACAAAATATTTAAAAACGGTGTATCTTTAGAATTTCCGATAGACAGTCCCTCGCGCCGGAGATAAAATTGTTTTTTTTCGTACAGTGTTGCCATTGCTCGCTTTAAAATCGCTGAGTTCTTTAAACAAAAATTCGCTAAAGATTTACAAAATATGAAATAGATAATAAATCAAATTCGAAAGTCAAAATTCGCGCATCCAGGTGCCCATGGATTTGGACGTTATTCAAAATTTTGATGGCTTTAGGCACCGTCGTTTTTTCAAAACGCGAGACGCATACATGCATTCATGCAGATTCTTCATTATTAAATTTCTTTAAATATAATAGGGCGATAATATTTGGTCCCAACAGTTTAAAAAGTGATTCGCCATTAAAAAATTAATAAATAGAATTTTAATAACAATAATTGATATACATGTATGATAATACAGGTTTTAAACAGACATATTGCCTATTTTCAGTTCTTTATCAATTTTAGTTTTGCTTTTGCTAGTTTGAGACACTTAAATTAAGGTTTTTAAAACAGGCCATTTAATACGCTTTTTAAAATTCCGAAGATTCTACGTTTTTGATTGAAAGAACATCTTTTTTTAATTCTAAATTATTTTCTTTCTTTTTACAGTAACCATTATTATTTAAACCGTTTAATGAAAACGATAACTTCTTTATTTTATAATGTTTGTCGATTTGGTTAATGCTCAACTTCATTTGTATTCTCTAAACATCAGGTCCAGAATACAGATATCTGCGTACAATCTAGTAGAATAAATTTAGTGTATGAGAAAACCTCAACGTAGTAGCTAAGTGATAATTTATTCCTATTAAATTCAAATGAATTAAAAAAAAATATGAAGGCTTCATAATCAATTAGCATATTGTTACAGTTACATTTTTAAAGTCTGGTAATCTTTTTAGTTATCATGAACTGGAACCAAACTTTAGATAGACTGACTGAGAATTATTCGCTGAGTCTTAAAGTTAACGACAGAGTCTTGAGAAAAGTTTTAAAACAAACTTTTTTATTAAATCAGAACTTGAACATAAAAGACATTTCTCGTGCTTACAGTTCAGCCAACCACTTGTGGCAAGGTAACTTAAAGCAAGAGGCAAATGTAAAAATTATGTAATTAAGCTTTAGTAAGCTTTATCTTTAAATAAGTTAGTAAATAAAGGATAAACAAGTTAATTTAACTCGAAATTGGCTTACAAACCTAACCGTCGTAGATACTCAACGTCGGCAATTAAAATGCAGGCCGAAGA
>KK116553.1:377762-401303 GCA_000611955.2 Stegodyphus mimosarum | reverse complement strand
AGAGACTTTCCTGCATAATTAGAAAGACGACACATGAAAACAGACGTAGCTGTAAATTCCACATATAATTTTATTTCTTGATAATGCACATCATCTCTGTGGGTGCGCTATGCACCTCACAATTTTATACAGCTTACATCTTCATAGACAATGAAAGAAATTCGAAAAGTAAACTCTGCGTGACTAGCAGAGGAAAGAATATAGAAAAGAAGAGACAGGGAGTTGCGACACAATTACCTTTTATACCGAATTACATTTCAGATCACATGATAGATTAATGTCAAGATATTTGGTTTCATCGATAAGAGCGCAATAGAGATTAGATGACGGATCTTTTTCAGAATTCCAGGGCCCTTTAATTAGAAAAGTTATTGCTGCTATTTTTAGAATGGAGACGGGAGTTAAATCGCTATTATTAATTTATTATTTCAAAGCTAGATATTTTATATTTTACATATAATGGCACAGTCGACAGGATTCGAACTAGTGAGGGGAAAACTGAATAAGTGTAAATAAATATGGCTGCTATGGTAAAAAAATTAGGCTTAACAGCATTTAAATAACTTTTAAATAGTTGATAATTCTATAACTATTGCATACAGATTAACTAAATGCATAAAAACCTTAACCGGAAGATAAGAACAACATAATTCAATCCTTTTTAAAGAAAAAAAATGGGCAGTTTACCAACATATAAGAATAAAAACAGAGCTCCCTGAGCCGAGTAATAGAATGGATATATATATATACCGGGTGGTCATAATTTAACTGACAGTGTTCTATAGCGCAATCTATTTGCGAGAATGACGCCACATTTTGTAGGAATATTAAACAAGACGGGGGACGAAGGATTCCGCGAAAAGACAAATTAGTTCCAAAAGTCACCGCTAGGGGAATATTTCGCGCTGTGTAATAGAAAATAGTGTTAACAAATGCAAATCAATACGAAAATTACCTTTTATTTTGCATTCAAATGAGATTCAATGTGTCTGCCATTGTTGTGAACCACATATTGCATTTTGTGCACAGTATGCACAACAGCAGAAAGTAACATGTCTGCGGGAATCTCCCGTACAGTCCGTGATATGTTATCTTTCAACGTAGCCAGATCCTGGACTACTCCTTGATAGACCTTAGACTTAAGGTAACCCTATAGCCAGAAGTCGCATGGGGTAAGATTAGGCGACCGAGGTGGCCATGCAGTTGGAAAGTAGCGGCTAATGACTCTTTCTGTTGTGAATTTCTGTCGAAGCATCTGTTGCACCCGTACAGCAAAGTGTGGAGGGGCTACATCTTGCATGAAAATCATTTCTCCCAGGCATTGTCTTTGCTGAAGTGCCGGAATGACAAAGCTGTTCAACATGTGGCGATATTTCTCTCCGGTAACAGAACAGGTTTCCGGTCCTGTCGGGGTAATGTTCTCATAGAAGAATGGACCTACGATAAATTCCGCTGTGAACCCACACCAAACAGTTACCTTTGGTGAATGTAAGGGAATTGCTGTGACTGCATGTGGTGATTTGTCATCCCAAATTCGGCAGTTCTGGGTATTCACAGTTCCATTCAGGTAAAAGTGGGCCTCGTCTCCCCATAAGATTTTCTACGGCCAAGCAGCATCCACCTCCATTCTGGCAAGAAAGGTGAGAGCAAAAGTCAATCGCTTATCATGGTCGGGGTACAGTAACTCCTGTACACGGCTGATCTTGTACGGATAGAAGTTGATAATCTTTCGTAAGATTTTCCATACCGTACTGTAAGCATATCCATATTCCGAGCTACTCCACGAATGCTAGAGGTGGCAGCAATATTGTCTGGTCCTCTGTCGACAATCGCCGTGGCAACTGCTTCGATTGTATCCTGTGGTACAGGTTTTCGTCCTCTGCCTGACTGAACCTTCAGAGAACTTGTTTTCTCAAACGTCGCAACCATTACTTTTAGCCCATTAACTGACACAGGACCGTTACCTTTACGCATTATTTTGTGCGTTCTAAAAGCACGAAGAGCGGCTGACGCGTTGCACTGATTGAGGTAAAAGAATTTGACCAGTAACGCACACTCGACTAAAGGAGGAGACATTGCACATAAACTTTCAATCCGATTGATTCGAAACGTAACACATTGCCTTTTAAAACCCAAGCAGCTGGCACTGTGCCAATGGATGTAACGTGAAATTTGAATAAAGACTTCTTCTTCTGCTCAGCGTACGTGATACTGCAGATCACGAGACTTTATCGGTGTTTATGTAGATTTTACGCTTTTTTTAGAAGTGTTGCCAGATTGCACTTGAACTAAATCAGAAAATGTGCATAATAAAAGGTAATTTTATTCCGTATTAATTTGCATTTGTTAACACTCTATTTTCTGTTGCACAGCGCCAAATATTCCTCTAGCGGTGACTTTTGGAGCTAATTTGTTTTTTCGCGGAATCCTTCGTGCCCCGTCTTGTTTAATCTTCCTACAAAATGTGGCGTCATTCACACAAATAGATCGCGCTACAGAACACTGTGAGCACTGTCAGTTTAATTATGGTCACCCGGTATATACATTCTTACATTTCCATACTTTAGGTGCGTCCGATTGCAACCAAAAAGCGAGGTGCAAAATTTCATGTTATAGCAGTTCAATGTACAAAATTTCGAAGTTCTGAGGCTACTCGTTTTTGAATTATGCTAGATACGTACATGTACGTGCGTACGTACAGATGCCATGAAAGAATCTTTGCTGAATCCATTTTAAATCAGTTTCATAATTCGTTTGAGGAAAAAGAGTAATTTATTCTGTCCTTACGTACAAATGTCACGTAAAAACATCGTTAAATTGCATTCGAATAGCGATCAAAATGGATATTTTCTTTGAAATATGATACGCGGAATTTTTAGTGATTACAATACTTGCTCTATTTCGTACAAGGAAGTAATAAGTAGAAAAGGAAAGGGAAAAATTTATGTAAGTAATGTAAAAATTATAAGCCGATGTGCAAAAATTGTAGCATAAGAAAAAGGGGCAAATTCAAAACGATTGTGAAATTATAGAGAAATATTCAAAAATTGAGTAGATCAAGACCAAAAACAAAACTTGATTATATATATATGTGTGTGTGTAAGATAAAAAACATGTAAATCAAAATTGTAATTTAAACTAACCTCTAATTACCTTTAATTCTCTCTCTCGGTTTTAAAAATCGTAATAACTTCTCTGGATTGCTTCATTTCTAGATCATTTCATTTTGCATGGCCTGCGCAGCTCTGATGACGTATTAATTGGGAACTGAAACTTTTCACTCATACCAAAACTTTTCTCTTCGTGTGCTTCCATATTGGCTAACTAGACACTTCAGCTTCTTTCTGTGACCTGCTTAGTCGCTATTTCGCTTTCTGTCGCAATACTTTCCAAAATGTAAATGTTCTTTAATAGGCACGACTAGAGTGTTAAGTGATTGTGGCCACGAACGTCAACTGGAACATAAAAATGGAATTAAAACCGCCTTGACTGCCAAGTTTCTTTATCTTATATAGCTACTATGTATCGACGTTGCTCCGCCTTTTCTTTGCATTTATTATTACACATATATATATATCGTATATAGATATATATATCATATGTATATTAGGTCTTTTGTGAAACGATATATATATCCCACCCTTTATTTTCACAATTAATTGTCGTAGGCATATGCTCCTAATTAAAAAAATTGTAAATGGCGCAAATATTAAATTTTTAGTATTTTTAAATTTTTAAATAAAATGTTTCGCTTTGAATACCCCACAAGTAATTTTCATGCAAATAATATATAAATTTTCAAACGCCAAAAATAAGGTAATTGTATTCGCATGTAGTTTTAATACTTTATAATCATAATCTAATAATCATACAAAAAACTGAACTAAAATATTTTAAATACTTAATTAATGCAAATTATGGTACTAGTTGTCTTTATGCGAGAACTAAAACCTGCCTAGTAGTTTCTAGAACACGAAGTATGTTATTAAAATTAATAATAATACTTACTAACACGAATTAATCATCATTATTAATCTTCTTATCGAATATCTCAGTCAAATTTTGTGGTACGAGAGCAATACATTTTGCATTTTATAACGCATGTGCAGTTTTATGTAAGTGTAAAGACAGAAAGATCATATACAAAATGCGATTTTGTAATTTTTCCAAGATGATTTTCTATAATAGCCACTTCTAACTAAGCGATTCCAGTGTCTCTAAATTGCATCGCTAAGCTAGTATACTAGTTGTTAATCATCATCGCCCATCTACATCTATTATACTAGTTATTAAAATGGCCAGAAACAAATAAGAAAAAAATTACCGCTAACAATATGCTGGGCTCATAAGTCATAGTGCTGTAATTTCCGTAAATTTCTAACGGAAGGAGAAAAATTAAGATTCTCTTTTTCAGAACTAATGCAAAAGAAATAAATATTCACCTATATTTTTATTTCTTAAATTTTTTTTTAGAATGTAAGGAGAGTATTATATGAAAGTAGACTTCATATTCGAGAAAATACGATGTACAAGCTGGTATTAATTAATTTCCTAAATTACTGACTTCAATATTATATTAGTGTTGTGATTACTTAGATTTACGTATTCATAATCTGAAAGACTTAATGAATTAAAATAGAATGATAACAAAGTTTGCAAATAGAATTGTTGTTTATGATAAATTCTTCAGATTTAAGTAAATCAGAAAGCTGTAGTTTCTGTAGACTAAATGTCGATATATGTTCTTTAAATGCTTCTAAAACTTTAAAATGATCTACATTTCTGAATACGATAATTTTAAAAGACTTAAGTGTACGTCTTTTCCTTACTATGAGTTATTTTATGTATGACATTTTGAAATCAATATCATTTCTGAAAACAAAAATACTTTTTCATGACATCTTTCGTCTTCCATACGGAGATTAAATGTATTTAAAAATTCATTCCTTTTTATTAAAAACATGATCGAATTTCGTTCAAAGAATTAGCCCTTGATTAATTCTTTGACGCCGGAAGAAAATCAATATTTTGTGCGAACAGAAGACATATATTTTTCAGAACCAGAAGGCATAATTGAAATAAATTTTGCGAAGATGCTGTACATTATCGAAATGAAACTTTTGTCCTATTAATTAAATCGACATTTTTAGAAGATAAAGTTTAGAATTTTTCTTTCATTTGATAGCCTTTTGGTTAAAATATTTTGATAAGTTATTATACAATTCAACTGCTTTTTACGCATATTAAAAGTTTCGCTTTTTTCCTAACTTAAAACATGGAAACGAAGAGATGTGTTAGTCAGATTACGTATAAGAATGTTCGCTATAACTCTTAATCTGCTAGAGTATTATTAGAGAGGAAAAATATAAAGGGGAAAGAGATTAAAATTCCGATTATGACCGAAGAAAAGGAAATAAATATGACAAAAGAAATCTTTGATTCTTTATAAATCTAAGGAAAAAAATAACATTTTTTTTCAATTATCTATTTACAGGCAAAAAAGAGAAAACTTACGGCTTAGGAAACTTTTCATTGTATAGAGACATTAGGATGTTTTGAAGAAGGAGACTGGAAAAGTGAGTAATGCCCTCAGCGAGACTGGAACCACAGACCTCTCGATACGGGCCGCGTATGATGACCATTTCACCATGAAGACGTGATAAGAAGGAGGCAGAAAAACCTTATATACTTCCCCTTTTAAAGGGAGACTGAGGATTAGGGGACCCAATCGCCAAATCTTGGGGGAGGGGGTAGAATCATCATTCGCCACGCTTCTTTAGTTCGGGCGCCACTGTAGAGTCATTAAGTTATTTCGATGTCAGGAAACTGAAAAAAATGAAAAATATCCTCGCCGGGACTGAAACCTCGGACCTCTCGAATACGCGCCGAGTGTACTGACCATTACATCACAAAGGTATGCTAAAACGACGGGAGAAATACCTTATAAGTATCCAAATTTTTCTCGTGTTTTTATTGCACCTATTCATGCACATATAATGGCATCACTTTAGTCACAGAATAGATTCCCTCTCCCGTCCTTTACCACATTGCACTGTAGGCTTAATAGTCTTAAAAAGTCTACTACAAAATGGATACGTTATAAATCGGGCTTAGAAAGAATGTATATACTCAAATATTCTAGTAGACGCTCAAGATGCTTTACTGTAAAAAAACATGCTAAATGAAATAGCATTAAACGGGGTCTTTTTATCACTATGGGAATTTGCAACCAAGAATAATGAAGATTTAGTTTAATTTCTGTGCCACCTCACACGTAATGAAAAGCTAAAACCCACTTCAAGTCTTATAAAGATAGCATGAAAATTCTTATATAAGGTTTGAAATTTCTTGTATAAGATTTGGAATTTTGTGCTTTGACTGTTTCCAGATGTAATATTGGTTCACTTCCTGGCATTTCTAGTAACACCTCCGACCACAGGCCTTAAAATGACCGATGGATTCACATTTATTGTGTCTTGATGAAAACTGCTTAGTATGTGTGCGACCGCTGGAAAGAGAAAAAGGATGAAAATTAATTCCAGTTAAATTTATGGGGTAACTGAATAATCTAAAATTACGTATTTATGAACTGACTAGTTTGAATGGCTTGCAAAGCACAGATAATTCTTTAGTCATAAAACGTTCCTAAGTTCTAAAAGTTTTAAATAAATAATTATTCCTTCGGTTTCTATGATAAATTAGTAGCCACGTTTGTCAAATAAAGTAACGCAAGTTCATTAACTAAATCAAGAATTAATTGAAAAACATTGTATGAAAAACAAAAAATATAAAAATTATATTAATTTGTTTCAGTTACAATTTTTATGTTAAATTACATAACCTGATGTTATTTCATATTACGTAAATATATATTTTACTAACAAACAAATCAATAAATATCTGTATACTATGTAAGTTACATCAGATATATTAAGTACTACTGTGAACAACGCTGCCTTGACATAACATCATTAATTAATTTTTTTCGCTTCTTGTTTGAGGCAAAATCGTGACCCATTTTCTTAAAATTGACATGAAAAAGATGAATTATTTTTTTCTTGTCATATATTATGAGAGATTTTGATAAAATATAATCTCAAAGATAAGATTTTTAACAACTTTTTTTTCCTTCATTTTGGGTAAATTAACAATTAAAAAAAACTAATGAAAAACTTGTGTGCACGAAGTGCATTTGTTTATCTCATTAAAATTAGTACTATTTATTAAATGTTATTGAGTGTAATGAAGTTATTATTAATATATTTAGGAAATTGCTTTGATCGAGCTGCAATAGAACTCGATCAGAATTGATTTTGGTTTGAAAGGATAAATTTCAGTATATAACATGGCTTATGCTTGAGACTTCCGGTTATTTTTTAAATATTAGTGATGAGTATAGGATGAAAGAAACAAGAAAACAATTCGTATATTAGTGTGTAGTATCTAGTTGCCAAACTTTCAGTTTGACTGTTGAATTAACTGCAGAAACCAGGCAGGAAAGGCGTTAAAAGAATTCGCTTTGTTAGATTCTTTGAAATTCCCAATGCGTCGGCTTGACGCTGACAAACTGCGCCTCTTTCGAGAGGTAACTCAACTAACAAGACCTAAACTTAAATTTCAAACATATTAACAAAGATGTAAAATTTTCTACGGGGCTCAGATAATCCTGTTACCTAAAACCGCGCCTGAGTCTAATGGCAGCGGAATAATAGCAGTTACGCCACTTTAACCAGCAATAAGTACAGAATCAGAAGCTCACGCTAAAGAGGTACCGTACTTTCCCACTCTTTCTAACTTTCCCTTCTAGAGCTCGGAATTTAAATCTTTTTCTCGTACTAGTACAACCTGTATTCCTTCACGCGCGCTACAAAAATTTGCATATTCTGGCACTGACAATTAGGGGAATGAAGGCTTATAGGAAAGAAAGCATAAACTTAAACTTGATTGGTTAGTCAAAATAAATAAAAATCCCTACAAGTGATAATATAAAATATGAGTTAGTTTAACATTTAGCTTTTAGACCAAGATTGAGCATGTAATCCTCTTATTATACGATCATTTTCATACAATCTGTATCATAAGGAACAAACGGAAATATGGAGTACCAGAAATTAGAAGTATGTATAGTTTCAGTTTTGAAGAGAATATACATTGGTTATTTTAATGTCCAGCTTGAAGACCAGTATAAATTTAAAGTTTCATAAAACTGAGTTCAAGGTCTCTATATAGTATTCACCGCAATGAACAAACGATAAGTGCCAGAATTGTTTACTGCTAATGTTTTAGTGGGACCGAAGAACCACCATAAGTATTTCTACATTTGAACTGTCAACATCAATGGCATCAATTAAAATAATTGAAGGAAATGTGTGAGGTTTCTCTCCTTAATTAGTCTACCTCGGTTCCTGAAGCGACTGATTGGTAATATATAGCCTATAGAATAGCAGCTGGGTCTAGAATATTTAAAAAAATCTTTACATCTAAATTTTAACCTAACAATGCACGGTTTCTGCTTATAAATAAATCGCCGCTACTATCTGGATTTCAGAGTAATATAAAAAAACTTATTTAAAATTAAAAAATAAGCGACTCTGGTGATTTAAAAATGCACAGCTTAACAGGTTCTGGCTCAAATCTAATTAAATGAGCGAGTAACCCGGCTGGCAAAAAAAGACTGGATAACTTAATTCTCAGAGGAACAGTACATACATACAATACAACGGTAGAAAGAACAGTACAATGATCAGTGTCACTACCAAAGCTCTCTGTCCAGCTTTCATGAATTCTTCTCCTATAAACACATATGTCATTTACATCACGGTAAGAGTCAATGTAATGTAGAATTAATAATAAAATTCAAATCATATTAAATGAATAATAATTGATAATAAAGCTCAAATCATGATTAAATTAAATTCTTACAAGCGAAAAAATCTAGAACCAGCAAGAAACCTTGTAGAGTCATTAGGTTATTTTGAAGCTGAATACGTGAAAACTGTTCAATGTCCTCGCCGAGACTTGAACCTGGACCTCTCGAATGCAAGCCGATTGTGCTACCGTTACACCACGAAGACATACGTAGAGGAGGAAGAAAATACCTTACAACCTTTTGCATACTCTGATGAGGTCTTATTCCGTTATTCTGTCTTTCGGATATCTACTAGAGCTACTAGCGAATGATGAACAGCGAATGCGTGATGGTATAAAAGGTAAGAGAAGCGGGAAAAGTGACAACTTGTATCTAAGAACTTCATCAATTGCTTAGCATTTAAAATGTATAAAAATTTTAATTCGTATTAAATTTATTATTCAATAACTTTTGACATTATATTAAAATTCAGTAAGTTATAATATATTGTTATTTTATTGTATTAAATATTAACAATTTTTGCATTCATACTTTATTCCATTCAGCGGGTATTGAAGACGGTTTTCTATATCTTTAAAAACATAGCTAAGAAGACAAAATTGATGACACTTTTGAAATTATCATTCTAAATGGTATCCAAAAAAACGTACTGTAATTCTAAAATCACAAACTTATTGACCATCCTCATTTGTAAGTTCGATTAGCTGGGTTTCTCAACCAAGGGAGAATTTCATAATTTCAGAAAGGGAATGCTGTGAACCTGACTCCACCTGCTTCCTGCTGTGCCTTTAAAAATTATCTAAATGTAAATGTACTTTCCTGGTTTTGGAAAGGGAAGCGGAAACCAACCTTTAGAAATGGTGAAATGGGTGATGGAGTAAAAATGGTTGAAAACCACTGTTACGTTATTACCTGTAAAGTATATTTCTTTGCATCCTTATTACGGTTGCCAACATGCAAGCATTGCAGGCGCCATTCGATCGCTGAATGCAATTAATTGCTTCGGTTGTTGCTAATGAAAACTTTTCTGAAGCACAAGTTTACTGATTTTTAAATCTAAAAGGATAGAAACGCAGTGTGCTAGGAAATGCGTGATTTTGTTGCTATTTCGTAGTATTGAGCTTCTTGAAAAAGCATGCGTATATGATGTGACGTAAATTTATATTTCATTGGGAAAAGAGTACTTTTTTGTCCTGAAAAGAGTATCCTGAAAAATTTTTAAGTAATTGATGTTTTTTCTTTTTTCCTCTAAACTTAGTCTGAATCAATTGTAACGTTAGTCAGGAATTACGCATAGAATATTCAATAACGAAACCATTTAACTATTCAATTACGGTAATCGTCATTTTAGTCACTATTCATCAACGAATTCTTCATTGTATCCATTACTCATTAATGAATTCATAAATACTAGAAATTAAACGTTTAAATTTTTGGATAGTTCATAAGCCTTTTTAACTTAATATTTTAATTTTTCTAATTTTATACAATACTAAGCTAAAAAAAATATTAAGTATTTTATACTAAGCTAAAAACTTCAGACAGTTTAAACTAACCTTTTGTCATGAGACTGTGCGATATCTTCCAGGTTTTAAAATTATTAGACCTAACAACATTTCGGGAAAAGAAAAGGAAAAACAAATTACATTCAAGTCTTAAAAATATATATAAACTAGAAATTATGTAATATTTTCTCTGAACGTAAATTCCTTTTCTTAAGGAACATTACCGTTTCCCGCAAAAAGCATTGATTTCTACCATATAATTTATGCATTTCGTGCGGTTATTATATTATGAATTAAAACAACTTAACTCTCAAAATGTAATGCAATAAATATTTTATTCGTGAACGTATTTATGTACTTACTTTAAAAACATTTACAATTTATAAATTATTTTATAACTGCAGTATAACCTTAATTAGCTGGCAGAAATGTAATCGAAAGGTAATGGGTTAAAATATTATAGTAAGTCTACGATGTATGCTTTCTAAAAGAAACTTAAATTCTACGTAAATATGTTATAACTCTAATATAATTAATATTTTTTGTAATATTTGTGTAAAATCTGATCATTTATTTTGGAAAAATATGATATATTGTTCTAAAAACATCTTTAGAAAATTACAGTAACAGTGCAAATATTTTAAAACGTTTTCCTTATACATATTATATATACGTTATGAATTAAATCGGATAAATGGATTATTAAAAATAAAATAAAGATGTAAGTTATTAATGAATACTATTATTGTTTTAAGTTGCTCAATACGTTATGCAAGTGAAGTCATAATTTTAAGGGTAAATTATTGATCTTATGCCATGCGTATTGCAACACTGTAAGAAATACTAATTGAGTAAATCGCCTATAAATTAAATTTCTTATATATTTAGGACAGGTAACACTTACTAAATAGTCTAAATAACCAATGTTCCTCTAGTTCTTCTGGATGTAGTATAACATTCCCTAAACCTGGAAATATTCTACTGCATATGTTATTGTAGCTTGGAAACTTCTAAAAGAAGTGTTTGCAAATTTCCGAAACTGGGTTTGACAAAAATTAGTTTGAAGTAATTTTCTAAAGCTTTATTCGAGTAAAAGGATACTCATTTTCTAATTTGTTTTAATTTGCCATTATTTTAAAAATAGTCTCTCTTTATAAGTCATCAATTAATTAATGCATACTATTAAATGGAATAGCTTTAGCTCTCATACATATGTTTTCAACTTGAATCTCTGAACCAAGATTTTGTCTTGAAATAATTGTATCGCGTGGACACATAAGCTAAACCGCAGTGTCTGATTACATAGTCGTCGAGTAATTATAGTTCTTTTTTTCAGAGAATCTGCATTTAAACATTATGAAGGAGCTAAAACGTATAAATTGTTTTCCTGAATAGACCATTCATATTACACCTGAAAACAACAAATTAAAGCTGCAAAACAAAAGAAGAATATTGGAGTAAAAACATTTTTTTTTTAGTCTCAAAGAGCAGTTTCATTATTGACATCAATAAATATTTAGAAGTTTGATTTTCAAAACTTTCTACAAGAGTTTCTTTCCAAATTTTGGATCGTTAAGTTACGCTACCCTTGTCAAGGCATTTTTCATCATTTAGCCTAGCGAATATTGTCTTTTCAAGAAACGTAAATTCTCTAACTTTTGAGCGGCCTGGGGGATAAGCAGTTCTCAGGGTGCAGAAATTATGTATGATATAAGATCTTTCAAACTATCGTTGTAATTAATAAATTTAGTTTAATAAATTTTTAATCTTTTAATTTTGTGAATAAATTTTACTTTAGTGCATCCAAATTTCAGCTTTTGTTTAGGCAAATATCTGCAAATATGTAATAAAAACTGAAGCCAAATGAACGATAAAAAACTTAATTGGGAGATGAAAGTTACAATTAATTTATTACTTTGTTGAAATTATTTACTATATCTCATGACATGCAAGTCAAAATCACGAATTTGCGTAATCATTATTACGAAAAAAGTGCATTTGAAGACTTGACTCTCTTTTTGCTTTTGAGAAAAATCAGATAACATCTTCATGATGATTTTTGCATCTCAAAGAATATACATCTCACATTCCATGCAACATAAAATATTTAAAACCAACTTAACGACTACTTTTGAGGAAGTGCTGATTAATGACTTTAAACACGATGTAAGGGTCCAGGGATGTATTTTTAACTTATCTCCCTCTTATGCATGTACTGGTTTTGTGATTATACTTCATTTTCCATAGATTTCTACACACTGTTTTTCATATCATATTATTTTTCAAGTAGAAACTATTGTTATTCTAAATAATGTAAGGAATGGGTTTCGCAGAAATAAAGTAGTTATATTCTTGCTTGGCATTATATGAATATTAAATGCTTCGTGATAATTAACATCTGCTTTATCATCAAAACGACACTAATTGTTGCCGCGCTTGACGTTGAGTGCCATGAGAATCATTTCAGCGACGACTGAACCATTAATCCTCTCTTGAACCGAGGAACCTTTAACTGCAGTTACAAAAGATTCGTCTGTCTCAGCCACAGCTCCTAGAGCTCTTGATTCTTCCGCAAAAGAGCGCCAACTCATCTGTTACCGTCTCAATTGACTCTTGTTCGATGTCTGAAGTTCTCGGAACTTTCTTTACTCAAGACAACTTGCGAAGCCCGCATTAAGAGATACCAAGTAAAGTAGGTTTGATTATCTTTACGGGAAAGGTAGCTTGTTGACTAAAAGTAATTAAATCAACAAATAATTTAATAATAATTGTTTTCAGGTTTTACATACAAATATCGTGTAGTAAATATAATTCAGAGAACAAAATAAAAAAGTTTACAAGTTTTTTATATGCACATATTTTCATTTACATTAGATACTTTTCATATGCATTAAACAGTTTTTCTGTTCATCTTCCTGAGGAACAGGGACCTGTGTCTGATGTTAGTATTTCTGCTAACTTTAGAACTTCGGTTAAAAAGAGGAAAAAGCCTTGTTTCACATGAATACATTTATTTACAAAACAGCTCATAAGGTATTTCTCCCGCCTTCTTCGCATGCCTTCGTGGTGTAGTAGTCTGCATGCTTGACGCGTAACCGAGAGGTCCGTGGTTCGATTCCCGGCGAAGGCGTTGCTAATTTTTCATGTCTCCTTCTTCGTAATAACCTAATGTCTCTACACTGGCGCCCGAACTATAAAGGTGGTGGATGATGATTCTCCACCACCGCGATTTGGCGATTGGGTCCCCACAACCCCAGTCGCCCTTTAAAAGGTATATAAGGTATTTCTCCCGCCTTCTGCGCATGCCTTCGTGGTGTAGTGGTCTGCATGCTCGAAGCGTAACCGAGAGGTCCGTGGTTCGATTCCCGGCGAAGGCGTTGCTCATTTTTCATGTCTCCTTCTTCGTAATAACCTAATGTCTCTACAAGCTACGCAGCTGAAATTTCTCAAACATTTCATATTCTGATAGATTCATATTTGAGAAATTCTATACTCGCGAACTTTTCCCACCTTTTGTTTACTATTTTTATCATATGAAAATCTAGAGAGGAAAATAATGCAAATCATTTAATTTTTTAAGGACGTGGTTGCATTAAGAACACAGCAAAAGAAAAGTATTTATGAATAAACTGCGGGTAACTGTGACAATATTATTTTTAAAGAAACCTTCCTTCCAATAAGAATAAGAATTCTAGTAAAAATGCATAGTAATACTAATATTACAGTATCTAATAATTAATTTATATTTCCCTGTATCTTGAATCTCTCTCGCTCTTATTGCCTCCACAACCATCTCACTGTCCTCAAATAATTTAGTGCTGCTGGAACTGTGTCGTCTGCTATAACTTACAAGTGGTCGCCATCATCACCGTTGTCATTGCCTTTGTCACTGTGCAGCACGTCTACCTTCGAGCGAATATTTTCTTAATCATCAACATCATTCGATATCCTTGTTTTCTCGAACTCCTTCTTTATAAATGCTTCATCAATCATGCACGCAAAATACACGAACAAACCAGTTAGTAAAACGAAACCAACCGCTACGTCGACGAATTAATTTTTAAATTTAGAGGAGCTCTTCTTCTTGAGAAAGGAGAAATTTACTTGAATATTTAAACAATTTTCAGAACCGTGCTCTTGGGAGAGAAGTGAAATACGCGAGCAAACACAGTATTTCTCTTCAACGTGTTTTTCAGTTCTTAATATGCTACTTGGAACATCTACCAATTTCGATATCTAAATATTTGTCAGCAATTAATTTTGTTTCTTACGAAGAATAAACATATCAGGTACATTCTGTTCCCACTATTATGTAAATTTCAATTTTTGGATCAGATATTTAAGTCATTAAATATTTAAATCGCTTAGTTTCGCTTCATTGATAGTTCTTTACATAATTGGCAGTAAATATTTGTAGGTTTTTTCTAGGAATTGGTACAAATGTTCGTCTAGTCTGACGTAATATAATGTTAGGTAATGTAATATTCCTAAAATTAGATAGACTCTGCTGTGCATATTTCTATAGTATCCAGACTTCTAAAATTGGTTTTTATAGAAACGTATTTGAAAAACATTATAAAGGATACATAATTTTTACTTTTGATTTGCCATTATTTTTTTAAAAAAATTGTCATCGAAAGATATGAAATCAAGCTTTGGACTTCTGCATGTGATCCACTTTAAATCTTCAAATTTTTAAAAACAATTTAATCCCTGGTTATTCCATCAAGGTTAAGAAAAGTTAAAAGAAGTCAGCGATCTCTCCCCATAACTACGTTACTTTTCAATAACCAAAGTGCAAACACAATTACCAAATTCTTATGAAAGTTTATGTATGTATATTTTGTTTCTGAGTATTGAGTAATATAACACATATTTCAGTGGTGAGATGACTTGGGCAATTTTGGTATGCTCTTAAAAATTTTAAAAATTGTTTTTGTACTACCGTTTCTCTTTTTTAGCATTTCTATTTTGTGAAATTTTACGATACAATATTTTAATACTTCATACAAATTAAATTACTTAAAATCTTACAAAATTAATGTCTTGAAGAATAATTAGGTTTTGGTCTATAAAATCTTTTGAAGCTGATGCATAATTATCAATCCGGCATCTTCTTACTACCTCGTGTTCCTTCCTCGTGTCTTCTTGGTGTAAATGGGTATCATGTCCGGCCGGCGATCTGGAAGTCATACGTTTGAATCCCGAAGAAGGCACTGTACATTTTTCTTGTCTCCTGCATTTATATAACCTGAGGATTCTACAGGCTATTGTAACAGATGGCGTGAATCATTCTTCAAACAAAGCATCTGCTCTAAGTTACGTTATGCAAGATTTACCCAAATATAAACTTTCTTTTGCTTTTTGCAGGTCATGTGATACAATGAACCGTCTTTAGGACTTGAATTCTGCAAGCGAACAATGTAGCTTAAAAAATCTTTCATTTATATTCTTGTGTGTGTGTTACTTCATTAATAAATTGTTGTTTGTCATACTTCATTCCCTTAGTTATTAGTCCAGAAATGTTTTAGTTGTTCTATCGAGAAGAAAAATATGTGTTATACTATTTATTATTATTTCCCACATTATTCCAAATTTTGAGTCTGTTTCGTTATAAAAATATAATTTTTAAATTATTATCTTTATGTATGAAAGTATTTTACCTTCTCTGTTTTAGACAACTATATATTTTCTATTCATTTTCTTCAGTTATATTGTGTTTAATATATTTTATTAAAATCTGTAGGAAAAAAGGTTCTATCACTCCCTTTATAAAATTATCCAGTTATTCCTTTCATCATTTACTCCCTTTTCTTGTATTTCCTATAATTTTATTCAAATAAAAAATCTTCCTTTTGATATTTAAACTATTAAATCCGAAATAGCGTTTTAAAAAAATGAAAAGAATAGTTAATTGTATGACATATTTGCTTAACTTCTTTTTGTTACTTTTCAATTTTTCTGCATTTCTTTTGTCATTTTCTTACATTAAAACCCATTTTAGTTCTTCACTCGTTTCCTGAAATTATTTTAAGTATCCATTAAGGCATTTCCTACCGTAATGGAATCATTTCTGAAATCATGAACTCGTTTCATTCTGTAGCAAATTGTGCAAAGAATGGGATTACTTCCAAAGAATCACATTAATGAAATGTGAATTTACGACAGAAATAGAAATTATCTGAGAGTGTTCGGACTTGTTCTTTATATTACCTAAACCTGGAAGTGATCCGATAATTTTTATTTTCCCCTCTCCGTAATCTCACGAGGTTCTTCAGCTATCCATATTTTAAAAGACGAGATATTCAGGTTTTAAAAATCACTTATTTAATAAATTTAAAACTTTTTAATAATTGGATATAAAAAGTTTTTAATGTAGTAATGCTATAGTTTATAAATTAAATCAATTTATTTTTAAAATAACTTGACATATACACCGGGGAAAGCAAATTAACAGAGTAACTATAACCTTGTGTGGTGTATATGGTTCTTACTAATAGTTATCTAAATTTGTTACCTTTTCTGTCATTTTTTGTTTCTCTTGAATTTCCTCGACATGATATAAATGAGTTAAAATGAACGGCAGCATCTTTAAAGTGAAGAGGTTATCAGAATGTGTTTCGCTATTGAACGCGCAAGTTAATATTTCTACGAGCTGTTTGAGTTCTGAATCTCGGTTTCGTATGCTTGCCACCGAAGTTTAATATCACGTCAGGTGTAGGTTTTTAAGTCCGCCTGCTAGGCTAAATTAATTTGTGTAGTCTTGAACTACTAATACCTTTAAATTTAGTTTATTTTACCATTATCTTTAGTTTTATCGCCACAAATGGGTGGTGGGCTTGTAAGCAGGAAAACTGCGCAATCTGTAAATAATTGAGTTCAATAAAAAGATCTTTTACATTCTTTCCCTGTTGTATTCGTCTTCTAATCTTAGTGATAAGTCGCTAACCAAACTTTCAAGTATGTTTATTTTAGCCAAGAAAACTAGATCTTACAACATCTTCGATATTTTACTATATTTCAGGCTCATAAAACTATTTTATACCGTACTCTAGTTACCATGATAATTGGATATGTGTTATTTTTATCATGATGTATTTATGAAAAGCGTAGTGTAATTTGTAGAAAGAATAGAAAATTCTAGCCTGGATTCGTAAACACAAATCTACGCATTTGTCTGGTGTCGATAACTGGTTATTTGATTGACTATGACAAAGCACGCGAAGGCTATCTGCCCAGTGTAGGGCAAACCTTTGTGGAAAGCCTGTGTGGAAAACTGACTCATATTCATGTCACAGTGGAAATACTTACAAAATTCCTATGCTACAAGACCGTTTGCTGGGACCTAAATTGGAAATAGCTAAGAATTCGTTGTGGACTTTATTAGGTTTTATGAAGAAAAAGCATAAATATCAGTATGTCGTCGTTGCAATTTAAACCACTTATCATCCGATTCTCAACTGCGAGTTGGATCATGAAATCACGCATAGTGGAATACGTTTGTTCTTTACACTGTGACGAAATATCGCCGATCAGTTTAGTTGAACGCAGTAAATATTTAAGAGAAACATTTAGAAACAAACAACTGTTGAAAATTTAACCCTGTACGCCTCAATAAAAATTTAATTTGGGACCTTAGAATTAATGGATTTATGTGTTTATGTTTACTTCACTTTAACATATTCCAAGCATGTCTAATTCCTTCCATTTCTCGGCCTAAAGAACACTGGAAAATCTTTTCTGTCTCAGATGGTCAATCCTAATTTGTTAATGAATTATCATTCAATGTTTTTAGTTTGGCTTCCAAAACGAAAGAAAGAATTTTGTGAATGTGATAAGAAAACATTTTCCTTTTTGTGTTCTTAAGGATAAATTTAGCTTGTTAATATAATTTTCTCAGGCGTTAGAATGCTGATTATATTTTATTAGACTGGTTTCCTCCTCAAATGTCTTAAAATTTTGTATTAGTCCTATTCTTAATGTATCTTGCATAACGCTGTTATCATAAAAGAATACCTTAGTTCTATCTTATAATAAGTTTTGCTTTATAAAAGCTATCTCATAATAAGTCGTTATATAAGTAGTGATATAAGTATTATAATAAGTCGTTATACACTGAAGTGACAAAAGTCATAGGATAGCAATATGCAAATATACAGATGGCAGTACTATGGCGTAGAAAATGTATAAAGGCGAAGTGCTTTGGCAGGGCTTTCATTTGTGTTCAAGTTATTCATGTGAAGAGGCTTTGACGTAATTATGGCCGCACGACGAGAATTAACAGACTTTGAACGGGGAATGCTAGTTGGAGCTAGAAGCATGGGTCATTCCATTTCGGATATCGTTAGAGAATTCAACATTCCGGAGATCAACAGTGTCAAGAGTGTGCCGAGAGTATCTAATTTCAGGCATAACATCCCACCATGAACAGCACAGTGGCCGACCACCTGCACTTAACGACCGAGACCAGCGACGTCTGCGTAGAGTTGTCAATGTTCACAGACAAGCAACACTGCGTCAAATAACCGCAGAAATCAATGTGGGACGTACGAGGGACGTGTCCGATAGGACAGTGCGGCGAAATTTGTCTTACTTGGATTTGCCAGCAGAAGACCGACTCGAGTGCCTTTACTGACAGCACGACATCGCCTGCAGCGACTCTCGTGGGCTCGTGAGCATATTGGTTGGTCCCTAAACGAATGGAAAACCGTGGCTTGGTCAGATGAGTCACGATTTCAGTTGGTAAGAGCTGATGGTAGGGTTCGAGTGTGACGCAGACCCCACGAAGCCATGGAACCAAGTTGTCAACAAGGCACTGTTCAAGCTGGTGGTGGTTCCATAATGGTCTGGGCTGTTTTTACATAGCATGGACTCTGTCCTCTGGTGCAATTGAACCGATCATTGACTGGAAATGGATACCTTCAGCTACTTGGAGATCACTTACAGCCATTCATGGACTTCAGGTACTCAAACAACGATGGGATTTTTATGGATGACAATGCGCCATGTCACCGGGCCATAATTGTTCGCGATTGGTTAGAAGAACATTCTGGACAATTCCAGCGAATGATCTGGCCACCTAGATCACCCGACATGAATACCATCGAACATTTATGGCTCATCATCGAGAGGTCAGTTCGTGCCCAAAACCCTGCACCGTCAACACTTTCACAATTATGGACGTCTATAGAGGCAGCATGGCTCAATATTCCTGCAGGGGACTTCCAACGACTTGTTGAGTCCATGCCACGTCGAGTTGCTGCACTTCGCCGGGCAAAAGGAAGACCGACAAAATATTAGGAGGTATCCTATGACTTTTGTCACTTCAGTGTATATCTTATAATAAGTCGTTATTTATTTATAATAAATCTTGTAATAAGTATAATATGTCTTTTTTATCTTATAACAAGTTTCGCATCCGTTATTGAATCATCATCTACATTGAAATTGTAAAGTTATAAAAAAGAAGGATGATATGCTGTGAGGTGCGATATCGTAGAAACCGTCCATATAGGTATTTGAAACTTAACTACAAATTATTTAAACGATGTACAGAAAGTTACTGCAAAAGAGCGCACTGGAGAAACAATTTTAATTCCTTACACTGCATACAAAATTGTTCAGTTAATGTGATTCTTCTGCCCATTGTTTTCAACAAAGAACTTTTCTGCCCATTGTTTTCAGCAAAGGTTTGAACGGTAACATAAACCTTTGCATTTTTTTTCGCAGCCAAAATTTGAATAAATGCATATAATATCTTCAAAATATTTTCTTTCCTTTTTAGATACGAAATTTATGGAGTATTTTAAAACAGAGTGCAGAGCATGAACAAATTCTTAATTACCTATGAAACTCAGAATGAGTTAAGAATTCTGTCTGTATTGCCTAACAGATTGGACGGATTTTTAGTCAAGGACTGTATCAGACAGTTAAATTAATCACTTTATAAAGCCATGATATATGGCATTTTCTGACATTTAGATCGATTGTCATCATTCATCTCAATGAAATGCATTTTAGGGATATTCATCTCATAAGTTTCAGGAGCATTCATCTTCCAAGATATTCAGTAACTCGTTTAAAAATACCTATAAATAGTATTGTTAAATTTGTCGTTAAATAAAAACTACCTAATTCCTTCTAAGAAGATATATGTTTTCCAAATATTCTGTTAATATTAATGCAATTCCTAACTCTATTGCTCACGAAGAGAACAATGTAACGATTCAGAGCGAAGTATGTGTTTAACGCAATCTTGACAATTAAAGATTTAAAAGTATATTATTGTTTCTAAGGTTTAAAGCTATGCTTATAAGCAGTGTTTTCATCTTTTTATGACTTTCAAATTTCAATTTATATGCTAATAAATATGGTAATTATAATTATCAGGATATCTATAAAAAGAAGATATGAAAATATAACGCAAGCCATGATCTTCTATCATGCTTGCGTTAATAATATATCTTACATCAACTTACACAGCTAACACTTGTCGGCTTTATTTATTTCAGTATTTTGATTACTTTTGTTGTGCAGCTTGTTTGCTTCTAATTTAAAGTGGCACTAATTTTTTACTTGAATTTATTGGTTTCAAAGATTGGTTTTTAAAGAGCTAAACATTTTTATTGATATGAAGTGGATTGCATTTTACTTCAACTGGTAATTGATAACGTGTATTCATATAAAAACGTTCGAAGACAAACCGTATTATATTTAACTTCTTTCATGAGAATGTAATTCATAAATGAAGCTTTGTTTGGCTTTACTCTTTTGACTTAATTGCTGTCTGTTTAATTTTGTTAAAAGGGTTTTCTTGTGCCCGCATTTGTAAAAAATGTGTTATAACAGAAAGCTGTGGCTGAGCTCCAGAAATGTTTGAAACTTTACTTACGCACTTTTGTGATGCAGCTTCGCTTGGCAGTCCAGGAGTCCTCTCTCCAGGGTTATTTGCGAAGCTAGAGAAAGGAATGTGAATGTCAACTTGTGACCGTTAAAGAAAAGGGCTGACAGCGAAGCCAGGAAAAAGAATGTGTTTAACACTTAGATCGTTGAAACAAAGGCTTACATGACATGCCGAACATTCGCCGCTGTTTAACCTTTCCAAGGACTTGGGGTTTAAAAAGAAAAAAATCTCATGTATACACCATATGACTTCCTTGTACGGAATATTAAATTATACGCAGTTTTCCTGCGTTTCATTATAAATATTATACATATCTGCGCTATATACAAAATTTCAACGTTCTGAGGCTACTCGTTTTTGAGTTATGCGAGATAGATAGATAGATACATACGTACGTTACGCACAGACGCCCGAAAAAATCTCTTCAGAATCCATTTTAAATCAGTTTTATAATTATTTGGGGGAAAAGACTCCTTTATTCTGTCCTTACTTGCGGATATCACTGTAAAAGATGGTTAAATTGCATTCGATAACGATCAAAATAAATATTTTCGTTGAAATATGGTACCAGAAATTTTTCGCGATTACAATACTTCCTTTTTATATCGTACAAGGCAGTAAAACAAAAGCGAATTTCGCCAAGGTTGGAAGAGCCCATTTGGTCGTCCTTGCTGAAATCTCACGGTTTTCTACTGGAGAAGAAAGCGACACTGTGGGGTTTGCTTGAAAATGGGTGGATTCTTCGCTACTGAACAGTCAGTCAAAGCTGAGAAGACGAAACAATAAGGAATTGGTTTTATGGTGCAAGCGTGAAGGAAGAAAATAGCATGGATCGTGGTGTCTGTTTTGATAGCCCGAAGAAAGAAACCGAGCCTCCTATTTCAACATTTGTCTAAAATGATTTCCTCTAGTATTTTTTCCTTGGACGGCAAGGTTGAGTTCGCGTGCTCTTCAAAATAGATACTTTAGCTGAGCAGTGTAAGCCATGCAGGATGGTCACCCCTTCTGTCTTAGTAAAACTACAAATGTTTGTTTTATTTTGTAGGTTTGAAAAATTATCACAGTGTTAACCCGTTATTTAGTTTTGGGAATTACGAAAAAGGAAACTTTAGTCCTCATCCGGCGTTAACGGAACTTAATATCTCTGTTTATCGACTTCTGTTCAAGTAAAACCACAAATGTTTATTTAATTTTATAATTAAGGAAATGGTAAAATTATCAACCAGGTGTTTTCGAATTATGAAAAATGATAAAATTATATTTTACTCTAGTATAAATGTTCTATTAATTTGTAAAAACTGCAACTAAATTTAGCTTTATCTAATAAGTCATATATGATTAACTAAATCGTGTCTTTCTTCAGAAACATTAATCTATTTTAAGCAGTGTCTGTAATTATTCCTGTAAGAATTTATATTGAAAATAAGGGGTGCTGAAATTAAAAAAGAAATATTCATACAAACTGGAATTTTGGGGTGGCCATCTCGTAATGTTTTTACAGGTATATCAATATTGTTATCCTTTTTATTAATAGGCCTGTCACTTGTGAACCTTAGCCTACGAGTTATACCGTAGTGTTAAAAAACAGATTCAAAAGAGAAATCTGATTCTTTGTAAACCAAAACAAGCTTGTTCTTTTAAAAGTTTTATTCATCCCTATATTTCCACTGGAGTACTAACTGGGTTGTCACATTAAATTTACACAATGCAGTTTTATTTTAATTATATTTATTTACTTATTTTTTTCTGAACACCTGGGTACAGATTTGTTATTTCTCACTTGTTTTGCTGAGGTTTGAATTTATCTGTAATTTTTATATTGTTACGAATTTCTCATTTATTTGGCTATTTATTTAGAATTGTAATTAAAATTCCTTTCTATTTCCCCGTGCAACGGAATATTAAATTATACACAATTTTCCTGCATTTCATTTAAACATTTTGAATTAACAGTTAAAGAATTTTGAATTAAATCTACTTCGTCGATAGCGCATAAAACACAGTAGAATAAATGCATTCTTTAAAGTTCACTATATTTACTTACCATGGCCACACTTTGGCGCTAGGTTATATCTAATTATAGCGTTATATCTCAATAACTCAGAGTGAGCAAAAATTATAGCATCTGAAGAATTACCATCAAATATTATAATAAATCTAAACCAAGTATAAAAGAACTTAAAAAAGAAACAATTTTTCACAGACGATTCAGCGCCGCTTGCCTAATGCATATGCGCTACTAATTAATTCAGCTCTCACTTCGC
>KK116553.1:349268-375112 GCA_000611955.2 Stegodyphus mimosarum | reverse complement strand
ATACCTTTTAAATTCACCATATATTCAATTCGTAATAAATTAGAAGAAATCATGAAAAAAAAGTGCGAAAAACATGCCCAAAAATGAAGTAAGAAATTGCAAATTACCCCATTTTTCTTGCCATTTGGCTCTGCGCTTTTTTTATGGGATCTATTTCGAATTAAATATGGGATGAATTTTAAACCTATTTTTTATTTTTTATTTCATTTTGCATTATTATCACTACTTGTTGCCGCTATTACTTCATAATTGGATTAGATTTTGAATTGCATTTTACTTTGTTTTCATTTATGTGTGTATATAGTATGTTACCGTTAAAGTATGAAATCTGTTATTTTATAGAATACCTAGTTATTTAATTAAATAACTGATCGTGTCCGTTAAAGTGTAAAACTCTCTTATATTTCATGGTTTAACTAGTTATTTCATAGAAAAACGATGTGCAGCCCATTAAAGTGTAAAATAATCTATATCATATACTATCTCGCTTTTTAGTATAAGGTACATTTACGTTTCGTTTAACAATATGGAATGTTCGTGTAAAATCCAGTGTGTCAACAAAAAATGTTTTTCTTTTAGAAATAATGTTCTTTGTAATTCCAAGTGTCATTTTAGTAATCCTTGTTGTAACAAATGATTTTATGGTACGTTTCCATAAATACCACTTATACGCTGCATAAATTAGATAAATTGCTTCTTTTTCATTTTAATGGTCTATCATTAGTTTATTTATGGAATACTTAGTTATTTCATTTTAGATAAATTGTTTATTTTACTCTTTAACTGTCTCTCATTAGTTAATTTATAGAATACCTAGTTATTTCATAGAATAACTATTTAAAGTGTGAAATTATTAACATATTACACACTTTAACGGACACGATCAGTTATTTCATGTAATAACTAGGTATTCTATGAACTAACTGCATTATATACTTTAACAGTAACATATATATACATATTTATATATGAATGCAATTATATATTTATATATATATTGTTATTAGTGTGAAAAAAGTTACATTCGTTTTTAAAGATATTTGTGATGAAAGTAGCAATTTATGGAAAGCAAGTATTTTATGCATATTAGTGACACGGATTTCTCTTAGAAACTTTTATGCTAAGCATCCAGTAATCCATCACCTCATTTTTAATATGCTTCCTGCCGTGAAGTGACTGGCTTACGGAAACTTTGAATTTATTCATTCCATTGCTAACTCAGCTGGAAGCCGGACACTTCCGAAACATCATTAGAGTAAAGTGAAATCACCCCCAGAAAAAGATAAGTTCTTCTACAGTCTCTGCTAGTCTTATTCCTTAAGGATTCAGCTATGTCTAGAAGTGACTCGGTACATTTTCATTTTTCGTCATCCAACATCTCCCGCGGGGAGCCATCAGCGAGAACTCCGGACGGCATCAGACCAGCAAAGAAGCTTCATTCCCAGTCGGCAATGAACAGAAAGTGCAGCTTTCCTTCATTTTTTTCCTTTTGCCGTTCTTTTCTTATTCTTTTTTCTGGATAGAGCTAAAGCAAGAGGAAGCAGAGCTCAATAACGATCAGCATTCGGTAAAAACACGCTCATTTCCTTTTACAGGACAAACTCCCGACATGGAAGAGACATGCAAATAGAGTCCATTATGGGCCAAAGCACCAGATTGCCTTTCAGTGTCTCTTCGAAGGGCGGACTCCGGTATTGATTAGCACTCAATATTTCATGCTAGTAAACTTATTTAGGCTCTTTCTACTTATTGTATTGTATTTGCTATTCTGTTCCTTTGCAAGGGAGAACAAGAAAATACAAGCATAAACTCAAGTTACAAACGTTTATTCATTCTGCATAAACTGATAAAGTTTCGTCGTACAGCAGATGTTACGATCACTTCTTATTATAGATTTTATCCGCAGTTGTTTAGTGAGAGATTCAAAGCTTGTAAAACTTACAAAAGCTTTACGATGTAATAAAATATTAAAAATACTTCCTAATACAACTTCGTAATATAGATATTTCTAAGGAACTTAGAAGTTCCTTAGAAGTTTCGAAATTTTAAATTTGTTAACTTCTGTAACTTGACTCATTTTTCGGAATTTTTTTTACAAATTGAAATTTATAATGATTTTCGAATTCCCAATCACACTAATAATCCTTGCAATGCCGTTTAATACATAAATATGCATTTACCTTTCATGATATATTCTGTTTGAAGATGGAATGTGATTTAATTATACTAGTGGTTTCAAAGTAGCGTTTCTTCATAAAATTATCTACCAGCAGGTGTTTTCTTTGTTTTTCAATTAGTTTGAAAGAAATGCTAACTTTATTAAATTTTTCTGGTTTCACAGATTATAATAATTTTGAGTATTTTGTACACTTGCAAACCAATTTTCGTATCACTATGCAAAAATATTTATATGTATTTTAAATTCAGTTTGCTGCCTTTTAACTACAAAAATAAATTACTGAGGTATTACCTTTCTTTACATACACATTATTTATTAACGCCTTTGCATATTTATCTGCAACTGTATTTCAAAAATTAAATTTGATTTAAATAAACCCAATGAATTTTAATACCAGAAAATGTGCATTTATATGTGTTCTTCATCATACTCTCTAATTTTTACTCACTGTCTGCGACTGTTTCGTTTAGAGAAACCACTTCCTCTGTAAGATCTAATTTGTTTAGCTGTTATAAAATGTAACTAGATCTGTTTAGTTAATTCTTGTAAATTCCCGCACAGACTTGAAGATGAACATAACCTGGGGAAGCGAGTAAAAGATCCTTTTAACTTAAAAGATAATGTAACACTAAATTTAAAGGTAAAGAGGAGTGCGAGACTACAGAATTCAGTTTAAGCTAACAGGTTAACTCAGAAAGCTACACTGGCAGAATAACTCGGCGGCAAGAATGCGTACACGATATTAAGGTTAGCAGTTGGAGGAAAATAGCAAGGTGCGCTCACAATAGCGAAATCACGCTCTGTCTAATTTTTTGGTTCCAATAGTTTAAATTTACGATCATTCAACCTAGTTTATTTACATCCTGACGAGGAAACGCGAGGGGATTAAAAGAAAGCAGCAAAGGCAGCAGCAAAAGCACTCAAATTAAAATAACTATTAGTAAAAATTAATAAAACCCCCACACCTCTTTTATAGAGTAACCAGTGTTTACTAAATGAAAAATAAACACTGGTCATTACACATTCATCACATTTCTTTAAGATGTTCCCTTCCATGGAAAACCAAAATCATATGTAATCGTCGGGGGGGGGGTGAGGAAACAGCTTAATGTCAGATCTGGTTTTAAACTTATATTTGCTTTATTTATAAGGTATATCTCCCACATTCTTAGCGTGCCTTCGTGGTGTAATGGTCAGCACACTGAGCCGGTATTTCAGAGATCCGTGGTTCGATTCCCTGCGAAGGTGTTGCTCATTTTTCATACCTCCTGCTTCGAAATAACCTAATGTCTCTACACTGGCGCCCGAACTAAAAAGGTGGCGAATGATGATTCTCCACCACCGCGATTTGGCGATTGGGTCCCCAAAACCCCAGTCGCCCTTTAAAAGGGGGAGTATATAAGATATTTCTCCCGCCTTCTTCGCATGCCTTCGTGGTGTAGTGGTCTGCATGCTCGACGCGTAACCGAGAGGTCCGTGGTTCGATTCCCGGCGAAGGCGTTGCTCATTTTTCATGTCTGATGCTTCGAAATAACCTAATGTCTGTGCATATTGTTTACATTATATTGCTTATATATGCTTTATATAACTTATATATGCTTTATCGTTTACGTTATATCTAGATTTGATTGATTTATTTAATTATGGCGAAGCACTCGAGGGCTATTTGCCTAAAGGGAGGGATGCCTTCATGGAGGACTTTCTGAGGAAAATTGGCTGGTATACACATCACACATTAGGAAAACCTCGAAAACACCCACGCAGCCAGCCCGTTCGCGGAATTCGAACCTCGGACCGAACTACCAGTGTTCAGCGATGTGTTCCAATGATACCAGTGTTCTCACGTAGATCTGAAGTGTCAATTTAAGCCTCTAGTTTGATCTATGCATTTGTAAATGGACAGAACAAGAGTCGTTCTAAAGTTAGACAGAGCTAAATAGGATTGATATAACTGTAAGAAGTATTTCAAAAATTCTCGCTTTCTCCCACCTTCTAGCATGCCTTCGTGATGTAATGGCCAGCACTCTCGGCGCGTATTCGAGAGGTCCGAGGTTCAAGTCCCGGCGAGGGCATTGCAAATTTTTTCATGTCTCCTGCATCGAAATAGTTTAATAAATCTACAGTAACTAAAAAAGATGGTGGATGATGATTTTCCACCACCAGCATTTGGCATTGGGTCCCTTAATCCCCAGTATCCGTTTAAAAGGGGGAGTATATAAGGCATTTCTCCCACCATCTTAGCATGTCTTCGTGGTGTACCGGATAGCACGCTCGGCGCGCATTCGAGAGGTCCGAGATTCGATTCCCGGCGAATAGCTCCTACTTCAACATAACCTAATATCTCTACAACTTTAATGGACGTTTTCAAGCCTTAGTTTTATGCCTCATAGTAATTACCCATTTCAAAAGTTAAGCATAATTTCATTAGCTATGAATTTATTATTGCATTCACTATGAATATGGAATTAATTTATGTACAGATATGTCTTAATTCGTTTCAGTAAATATTTTTTCGAATTTTAATCCTTACCTAAATTTATTTGATTCCTTTAAAATTTGTTCTATTCGACTTGATTTCTCAAGCTTGTATTCCTGATACTTGTTTTTTTTCTGCTGGCCTTTCATCTCAACGCACAGAAGATATGAAAACATCCAAAAACTACTGTGCCTTCGGAATTTTAGCAATCGATTTCGCTCTCATCGATTTCATTCATTAAATGCTAATCAAAATGCTTGGAATGTATGTGCCTTTTATTGAACAAAATATCTTTCTTCATTGTAAATGAGCAAGCAATACATTTTCAAAAGTGCATCTCATGCAATACATTTTGAAATAGTGCGAAATCTCTTCATGCAGAACAGAAAACTACGTTGATACGTGGATTTACTTTCTTAAATGAGCCATTATATGTTTTCAGATCATGCCAGTATTTTTACTACCCTCGATTTCTTTTATGGACTTCTTGTCTTTACAGTTTTATGTATACGCATTTACCGAAACAGATTTTCTAGGGAATGGAATGTTCAAATTTTAAGCCTCGTTTTGCCGAGTAAATCGAGAACTGTAGAACTGCCTCATTTTTTATTCATCTTTTTGGAAACGTTATATTTTTCTTGCTTTAGTTTTCAGCCTCCTTGAAAACTGTGAAATAACATTTTTCCAGCAGTTGGTAATGATTTTCCCTGCAAAGATAAATGCTAAATGAATGTAGAATAACAAATGAATGAACATACTGTTGCAATGCCAATACACTCAAAATTGCGTAGTAAATTAGTGAAAATTTAAAATAAAGTGACTTTTATTTATTGTTGAAACATAAATATTCTTTATATGTAGTTTTCTCCTTGCGCGAAAATTCCATTTATCAGTTTCTAAAGAAAGTCTAATTTTAAGTGAGATATTTTGATATTTTATAAAGCCTTTTCTAAACTGTTATTTTTTAATATATACGACTGAATTTAATTCTTGAAAAACTTCCTAAAACCATGAAGATACCCACACTGAGCGCTTAAATTTCTAGAATGGATATTTTGAAAGCAAAACAAGTTTTCTAATGTATATTAGAGAATGCAGTTTATCTGATATGAGCTAGAAAACGATGAAAATTTAATTTTTTGTTTCTCAGAATCTTTTTTTGATAAATAAAAGATCTAGTAAAACATATTTAATAGTTTAATGAATGGTAAAATGCAGTAACAGTGGATTAAATTTGAAATCTGCATAGTAGCGACTTCCTTTGAGATTTGTTGCATGAAATTGTAAGGTTTTAGTTAAACTAACAAAGTTTTATTTTAATTTGCCTTTTTCTATCTGTTCTCATTTCAACTTCCCGTTAGAATAAGCGCGTGTTTCAGCTTTATGCTAATTTGAAGCGGAGCCAAGTTCTATTTAAGCGAGAGGTAGGAACCTCTCAGTGTGATGCCAAGTTGCTATTTAAACGGTAGGTAGGAACCTCTCAGTGTGAGAGAGCTTTAAGTCTCAGACCTCTGTTACTTTATTCGACGTTCGCTTGACTAGCTAGTATTTAAATTCTAAGCCGTAGCGCTGTTACGCTATTACTTATTGAAGTAATTCTAAGTGCGTCAGTATTAGTTAAATCTTGCTACGCACCATTTAGTTTAGAGGCTAACCTCGCGTTCAAAGCTCTGTGAGCAACGACGACTTAATTTCTATTTAGTTTTAGTTTAAATTATCTGATTGTTCAGTTTAGACCCCAGTGCGGTCATTAATTTCTGTATCCCTCCCGAGTTGGCTGTATATAATTGTGGCTGTATATAATTGTGGTTTAATAAATGAGGATTTTAAATCACTCTAAAGTGCAGTTCTTCTACCACTTAACCACAGTTTTCTACCACAGAACATAGCTGCATTCAGCTCCCTGTTCCAGATCAGGACTTCAAATTTCCACGAAGATGTTTGCCAAGAATATGCACCGAACACTCAGTCCTGACAAATAAACGAGTGGAACGTATTCATGGGGACCCACCCCCCAGGAATTAACAACTATCTATGCAGAGTGTTGTATAAATGCACATTAACACTACATCACGATACTTCTGTCCCTGAATGGACAAAGAATTTCTAACTAAGACCCATAACTTTATAAAGTATTTCTACCGCTTTTTTAGTATGCCTTCGTGATGTAGTCAGCGCGCTCGGCGCGTATTCGAGAGTTCTGTGGTTCTGAGGGTTCGAGTCTCGGTGAAGGCATTGCTTATTTTTCCTCTCTTCGGCTTCGAAATAACTTAATGTCTCTACAGTGGCGCCAGAACAAAAAAATGTGGTGGATGATGATTCTCCACCACCAGGATTTGGCGACTGGGTTCTCTAATCATCAGCCGCCCTTTAAAAGAGAGGGGTATGTAAGGTATTTCTTCCGCCTTCTTAGCATGCTTTCGTGGTGTAGTGGTCAGCACGCTCGGCGCGTATTCGAGAGGTCCGTGGTTCGATTCCCGGCGAGGGCATTGCTCATTTTTCGATCTCTCTTGCTTCAAAATTACCTAATGTCTCTACAACTTTCGTAAGATACGGGAATGAGAAATTATTAATTTGGATTAAATTTGGATATCAATTATTTTCTTGTATGTTAGCTCACATAAATTATGCATAAAGCAATTAAAATTGTTCTCATATAAGGCAACAGATAGATCCTGAAAGCAAATCAAATTGCGTGTATACTAAGAACTTGTATTTGCAATGTAAATTTACGAGGAATTACCATATTCTTCAATGTGACCTTGTCGCACAAGTAGATAGCACGTCCATTTAACGCTGGATAATCACTGGTCTGAATCTTGTCAAGAGTACAGTTGACGTTTTCATGTTTCGTAGTCTGTAGAATTTTATATAAAAACTGCCAAAAAAAAACGTTTAAGCAAGTTTAAGGAATGCGTTTATCGTGATATAAATGTATTGTGTTATATAACTTCTATTCTTTCTCAGAATCCTGTTAGCATCTTAATGCAATTTGTATATTGGGGGACAATATGGTTTCTTTTAATCTCCCGTTAACAAGGATATTATTTTAAGTAAACCTTATCTTTTATTTTTTTATTAATTTAAATAAAACTGTGTAGCTTTAAATTTTTACTTGTTTTGCTTATTACTTTATAGAATGGAAAAAAGTAATATAAAAAGAAAACCACAGCTTTTGATTGTAAAAAAGTTATTCTTTCTAATCAGCGAAGAAATGAAATACGCTTGATGGCACTTTTTTTCAAGGACATCTCGTTCATGCAATGGCAGACATTTGTATTCAATTGATTTAAATTTCTGTTTGAAACAGAAGCCCAATCTCATCATCATTCAAAATCACGAGATTACTCATAATGAAGGATTACATACTTTACTGTAAATATTCCTTTTTGCTAACAACTGATAGCTGAAAAGTTTGAAACTTTTTGAAAAAATGCCAAAATTTAGTAGATTACTTTTGGAATTTCAAAAAGATCTCTATTTAGAAGAATATTTTTCACTCTGTCCAGTGATGTATAGGTCGAAATTTGCAATAATCAGTTTAACTCTTAAACAAGATTGACTAGAAAAATAAACACAAAAGTAAAAAAAGATGAATAACCCTTCTGGAGTAACTCCTTTTGGGATAAAAATCTGAAAGATTTCTGATTTTATATTACGTCCAAAGTGGCGTTTTTTTAACGTTTTCTGTGCTGCCTTTATTTATTAAATAGCACATTTTTCGCACTTAAACCATAAAATTCAATTCAACAAGAATATCAAAAAATAATTTAAGAACAGCATTATCTTTAGAATTTTCGATATGCAGTATCGTGCGCTGGAGATAATTTTTTTTTCGGACAGTGTTGCCATTCCCCGCTTTGAAATCGTTGAGTTTGTTAATAAAATATTCGTTAAAGTTTTACAAAATATGAAATATAGGTAATAAAATAATCTGAAAGCTTTCAGATTTTACATTACGCCCCAAAACCGTTTTTTTAACATTTTCTGTGTTACTTTTATTTATTAAATATCATGTTCTTCGCACTTAAACCATAAAATTCAATTCAATAGTAATATCGCAAAATAATTTTAAAATGAGCATACATTTAGAATTGCCGATACACAGTATCGAGAGCTGAGAAATTTTTTTTCCTTACAGTGTTGCCATTGCTCGCTTTGAAATCGTTGAGTTTCTTAATCAAAAATTCGTTTACAAAATATGAAATCGATAATAAAATAAATTCCAAACTGGGGCTTCCAGATGCCCGTATTCGGTGGAGGATTACGTTATTCAAACTTTGATGGCTTTAGATACCGTTGTTTTATCACAATGAGAGAAACATACATACATTTATTCAGATTCTTCATTATTTAATTTGTTTAAATATGAATACTCTGACATTTGATGGCAAGAATTTGAAAAGTGATTCAGACTTTTATAGTGAACCAACGCAAAATGTCAAAACAAAATTAATAGCCCTGTTGGGAAAATTGCTCCTTTGGGCTAAAAAAAACTGCATCAAACTTCAAAAATATTCTTGTAGAATACTGCATTATTATCTCAAATGCGTGCATGTGAAAAACTTCAAGAAAAATTAAGTTCAAAATCTGATCCAACTAATCCGAACAAACCCAAAAAACAAGCTACATAAAAACCTTTAAAAAAACAGGCAGAAATAACGCTTTTACTTTTGCTTTCGAAATACAGTTTGCTTAATATACCTATAGGAAAATCTCTAATGAATTTTTAGAAGTAAAATGCAAATTTATTATTTAATTATAATTTAGATGGTGAGATGAATAAAATACGAATGCCGCAATACCGTGTTATTGGTGCCGCAATGTTATATTTATCTTGTTTATAATTCATAATACACATACTTTTGTTGCTTTTAATTGTTGCTTAAGAACTATTTTATCTCTTCTAAACAAATGGGCGGAAACATATTTTCCACTTCCTACATTGTTTCACTTTTCAGTACCCAATTCCTAAAAGAGCTATCTACGAACGAAATTGCGCCGGAAAAAATACCACTTTAAGGGAAGAATTCATAATCCTTTGCTTTTGATGCCAGAGGGGAAACTTATTAAGGCCATTGTGTTTGGCCCCTGTTTTTCTGCGGTTGCTCATTTCCGGTTCTGGTGTTGCAATTGTTGCAAAACTGTCTCCCCTTTGGGAAGTGCGAATAATAGCAATAAACGGCCTGACTCTCACCTACAGCGGAAACAAAACACTCTTATGCTCTTGGGAGTAAGTTGCTTTACTCACTGCTGGTTTTTCGTATTCAATTTGTGTTTTTGAGGGATGGACTCCTATTTATTCCGGAAAAAGGCATTAGTCTCTGATTTATGCAAACTTCTTCTAATATTTTAGTTAAAAAGTAAAGTTTGTCCTGAGTTCTGAATTTATCTTGAATTTATAATCATTCTTAAGAAAACAAACGTGAGAATTAATTAATTTCTGTTTGAGTTTCTCCATAATACAGTGAAAATTATAACATTACTTTCCATAATTGCACATCCAAAAACTAAATATAAGCCTACTGTATAAATCCTTGTGGAAAGAGCACAATATTCTTGCTTAGTTTTTGAATTATTTGTATAAGTAATTTACAGAGCTTCCGTGTGTTGCAAGTGTTTGCATCAAAATAAATCCTTTAAACGCCCACACGTGTCAGTACAATCTTCCTCAAAGTCGAGCTTAAAAATTACATGTTTTTATGCAAAGCTCAATTCTCATGGCAAAACATTGTTTCTACTTAAGTGAAAACTTCATTTTAATTAGATGTTTTGTGCCATCGCAGGAAGCTGCTGAGCACTGGTACTACACCCTGGGTTATATTTGCGGCATCTGAACCGCCTACGTGTATGATAATTCCTGTTTTTCTTTACATGCGATATGAATACAAGGTTTTGCGTCGGAAGTACCCGTATGTAGTGTAAGTTTGCAAAAGCTGGTTGCATACGCTTTAAAGCCCGAGTTCAAACCCAGAGTAAAATACGGTAGTCTGTAATCTCAATGTCTTCGGGAACAGTAACACATAACATCTGTCGATCCGAACGTCGTTTCTAGAATTTGGTGCAAAAGAAAATTTCCGGGTACACTCTGATTCCATCTACTGAGGTAGTATTGTCCAAATGCTCATAGAGTTTCGAAAGTCACTTCTTATGACTTTCGTCTAAATTAAATAATCCAGTCCAATCTATACAATCTATATAAGCAATTAGTCTTTAAAAGCTTTGCCATAATCCAGCCTTCATATTATCTAATATTATCGTCATTTTTACGAAAATCTGTTGTAGAAAATAATATGCTTAATATCATAAAATAAAATAGAATTAAAAAGTGTTTTTAAATACTAAGTTTTTATTGAAAATGGATATGACAATTAACGCATAAAATTGTAAAAGAATTCTGTAAACAGAATTAATTAAACTATATGATAAATTATTTTTCTCTTTTCAAGGCATTAATTATCATATCCATTTTAAATAAAAGCTTATTGTATAAAAATCTTTTTTTTTAATTTGTATTTCATTTTCTGTTTTTCAGTCTCATGCATACATTATCAGTGATGAAATGTTTAACTATTATTTAAATACAAACAATAAATTATAAGAAAATTAGTCTTAAGAAAATTAGAAAATTAGTCTTCAGTCTCTGCGTGACATTGAAAAATAATTCAATGTCACTCAGAGACTGAGGAGATCAATTTGAATAGGCAGCTTTGGAAATTGGATACAATAACAAAGTTATTACGAGAACCTCAAATGACAAGAGGAATATTGCCAAGTCGTCATTAAGACAAAATGGCAAATTTAGTTATTATGTGTACCAATATGGCAAAGTCAAAACGTTTTCCCTCGTCTGCTTCATACTGCAACATGTTTTTTAAAAAAATATAAAAAATCATTCCATTAAAACCTTTTTAATCATTATTGTTTAAAAAGAGGTCTAAAAGTTTGTTTTATAACCTGTGAAAATTTTAAAACTTTATTTCTGATACATTTATAGATACTAAAAGTTTTAAATCATAAATGGCAAGTAGCTCGAAAAACCGATTGATTTTCAAAAATTCAGAAATTAAGTTGTAGGGATTTATATTTATTTTAAATAACTAGTTAAATTTAATTTGAAGTCCTTTCCTATAAGCCTTCATTCCGCTAATTGTCAGTGTCAGAATATTTAAATTTGGTAGCCCGCGTGAATAAATGGAAATTCTACCAGTGGGAGAAAAGGTTTAAGTATTAAGTTCTTAGAAGGGAAAGTTGAAGAGTGTGGGGCTTTGGTTTAGCAATTATTGCTGGTTAAACGTGGCGTAACAGCTATTACTTTGCTGCCACTGAATTTATCAACGCTCTGTTAGGAAACAGGGTAGTCTGAGCCCTGTAGCGTAATTCTACTACTTGTTAATATCTTCAGATTTTGATTTTAGTTCTTACTGTTTCAGTTACTGCCCAAGCAGAGGCGCAGTTTATTAGCGTCGAGATAACGCATTTTAGACAATTTAAGAGTGTAATAAAGGGTAGTTTTAACTCTTCTTGAGTGCAGTCACTACTCTCCAGATTTCGCACAAAAGATAGACAAGTAAACCTTACAAAGTTGCAATTTTCATACAAGTTTTCCTTAATTTTTTCCAGTGTACTAGATGTTGAAAACAGTGAAATTTTATTATGGTTAGTTTTTTCATTAAACGAAAATATATGCAAGAAATCATTTAAACATTACATTTAAAAAAGTCGAATTTTGAAAAGCTAGTTTCACCGCATCTATTGCCATCTATAAAGAGTGTGGATACAAAATCCGAACTCATCAATTTCTAGAATCGTTAGATTATATCGATGTAGGAACCTCGAAAGATGTACATTGCCGTCGTCAAAACTGGAACACCAGACCTACCTGCCGGAAGTGCCACCTATTTATACCACGAAGAAGACACGCCGAAAGAAGGAAGAAAATCTTATAAGCTTACAAGTAAATTCCACGCACAGCGAGTAAACTGAATAAAAGCTTATAAAAACATTTATTTTGTATTTAACTAATTGTACTTCGTTTTAAACTGTATAAAGCTCTATTATTATTGCTAAGTTTTTTGTCTGTATATTGTTTGCATATGGAACTAACAACCACATGAAACTTTTAAGACAAATTACAATTAATCAATTAGTCGTGCATTTAAAAAATAAAAGGTTGGTTATTATTTAACTCTAATATATGATGTAAAACTGTCTGGTTTGTCGGTAATCACAAGTCTATCTGCCCTGAGTAGCGGGAGAGTTATCTCCCTTGAGATGACTTTATGGAAGACTTCCTGAGAAAAATTAGCCCATATTCACGTTATTGGCTTGAAAAACTGCAAAATTCCCATGCAGCCTGTCCGTTTTCCGAAAACTGAAACTGGAAGGATTTGGCTGTAACAAGTTCAGAGCCACTGTGCAGCATTTAAGCTATGGACATAATATCTGTAAGCGTTTACAAGCATCACATTCGTGAAGACAAATAGAACAAGTTATACACACACGGCTCCTAGACCTATTTGAAAGTCTGTCGGCGACTTATTGCTATGATTATAAGACGAGTGCAACAGGGGATAAGGTATAAATGACTTTTTTATTGAACTTAATTCTTTACAGATGTCCCAGTCTTTGTACTTACGCATCCGCCATTCACTCGTGGCGATAAAACTAAAGATAACTGAAAAAATTATGCCCAAATGGTATTTTTTTAGCATTTTGTGGGTTACCTTTATTTATTAAATATCATATTCTTCGTACTTAAACCATAAAATTCAGTTCAACAGCAATATCGCAAAATAATTTTAAAATGAGCATATCTTTAGAATTTCCGATACACAGTTCCGCGCGCTGGAGATCAAAAGATTTTTTTTCGTACAGTGTTGCCATTGCTCGCTTCGAAATCGTCGAGTTTGTTAATCAAAAATGAAATAAAGAGTAGAACAAATTCCAAATTTGGGTCTCGAGATGCCCATATTCCGGTGGAAATGTACGTTACTCAAAATATGATGATTCCAGGTATAGTCGTTTTATCACAATGCGAGAAAATATATATATTTATGCAGATTCTTCAATATTTAATTTCTTTAAATATAATACAGGGCTGTAATATTTGGTGGCAAACAGTTGTCACCAAATATTACAGCCTATAATATATAGCCTTATAGTTCACTATAAATGTCGGAAAAGTGAACCAACGCAAAATGCCAAAACGAAATTAATAGCCCTTCTGTTCTAACGTTCTTCGGGCTAATAATGGTAAACTAAACTAAATTTAAAGATAAGCTAGTAGTTCAAGACAACATAAATTAATTTACTTAATAGGTGGAGTCCAAAACCTACACCCGACGTGATATTAAACGTCGGAGGCAAGAATTCGAAGCCTGAGTAGAGAATTCAAATAGCTTGTAGAAATAACAACATGCGCAGTCAATAACGAAAGATGTTGTGACTAACCTTTTCGCTGTTTCAGAATAGATACACTTTCGTTCACCCTAACTCATTTATATCCCGGCGAGGAAACACGAGAGAAACAAGAAATGAAAGAAGAGGCTAACAAAATAAAATAACTGTTACAGGAAATAATACAAACCTCACAATATAACTAGTTAGTAGCCCTTGAAACAGTATGTATACCTTGAAACTGTACGTATTCATGATTGTTCTTTACTGTAAGCTGACAGACTCTAGAAAAATAATATTGATTATTATCAAAATTAATGAATTTCGTTAAAAATATAAATGCACTTTTACTTAACAATTACTCCGATGTTAAGAACAGATAAATGCTTACAATCATTCGTTTTTGAAAGGGCTAATTTCCAAATTTACCTGGACTGTCGAAGTAAAAATGTAGTTGCAAATTTTGAGTTGTTTTTTTTAATATATCGCTTCTACTTTCTAATCGCCGTTTTCATTAATTCATTTAAAAATTGAATTGAAATATTATTTTAGAGAGTTATATGCGCTCCATAAGCAAGTGTAACCTTTTAAGATTTAAGATTTATATGTAACCTTTTAAGATTTATGAACATGCAGTACAGTGTAGAAGGTGTGAACATGTAATAATTAATTACTCAAGCAATAGATATGTACATATGTAATAAGACATTAGATAGCGCGAGTAAACTACAAAGAAGAATTGTCGGTTTATTGAAGGTTCTTGTGACTCGTTATGTAGTTAATGTTTTGCCTTCTGATGCATTTGAACTAATATGACTGCGATATCGTAATTTTAATATCATTTTTTGAAACCCCAAAAAATGATTCGTCATTTTGGAAATGCATTCCCGAAAAATTATGGGAACAATTATTTCCATTTGTTTAATTATTAATTTCCATTTGTTATAGACTTTTTGTCTGTATGTAACTGAAAAATACCATACTGAAATTAAAATCACAAGGTTGCTCCTTCACAGCATTTTATTCAATTATTTTCCATTGTTTTTATCTTCCTCTACTGTTCAGCAATTCGACGTTTAACTTCTAAGTGGAAGAGATTTCCAATCCTTTTAAAGCAGTGGAACATCGTAAGCCAAAATAAATTGGAATCTTTTTTAAAACTCTCGAAGCATTAGACCTTGCTTTTTAAACTTTAAAGGTGAAATCAATCAATCCTACGAGATTTAGATTGAAGAAATCTTTCAACTCCTGCGCTACATTAAACACGCGAATCTTATACATGGTACACGATAGTTTTGCATCCGCTTTTGCAAAGAGGATTTGTTCCATTATTTAATGTCAGAGTTATCAGCTCGCTAAACCTCCAAGACAATTTTTCTCTTGCAAAGTATTCTCAGTTCAGAGATTTATTCAGCAATATACCGTGGTAGAAAATCTGTATCGAAAAGTACTTGATCCCCTATGCATGGTTAAACTTTATTTCGTGATATTCTTTCCTCTGATAGCAGCATGAAGTGCTTTGTATAAAGTAAATATTTCTCTTTAAAGGATTAATACTAAAATGTTGCCAAAAAATAAGATACTCTTTAGAGATCGTATGCGCCAAAATATGCTAATAAAATAAATTCCCTTACTAATTGTAATTAATTAATTATTAATAATATTTTTTTTTTACAACATGCGAAGTGTACATACTGCAAAATAAATTTGCAAGCAGCTTATTATGTTTAAGTTTAGAATAATTTCGGGTATGAGATGGGAAGCTGCATTTCGCTGAATTTCGGAAATTAAAACTAAGAATAATCTATTTTACTTTTAGAAATTAAAAACTCCAGATGGGTATTTTGACAACTCATGCCAATCTGTCGTAAATTTGTAATATAATTCTTTTCAAAAGTCTTTCTCACTGAACCATAATTTCGTGTATTATGCTAATTATATGCAAACTAATGCCACAATAATGCACGAAATATTATATTATACGAACAACGCTTTCCAAGAAATCTTTTCTGAAAGAAAATGGAGTTTAGCCGCCAGTAAACTTAGAAAATAAAACGTAACTGCGCTACACATTTCAAAACTAAAATCAACAATCAAATTTTCATTCGAAAATTTGTAAAAACTAATTTTATTACATATACATACATAGAGCACATGTATACGAAGATAAACGTATTTATGTGCAAAATGTGACTGATGTAACATTTAATGTGCATGACGTGATTCTGATTTACTGTGCTTGATAGTATGTATTTACTTTCCGCAATTATTGTATTCTGTACTTGCTATACAATTTGTTGTATTTTATTTACATATTTTATTAACGTAATGAACACAAATCTTGTTTTGCTTCTTCGATTTCATTGTGAAGTAAACAGGTTGGTAATTTTTTCGTACATAGTAGAACCCGAACTATCCATATTTACAGGTACAACAATCTTACTTATCCAGTTTTGTTTCATTACATAATGTGACGGCTGATAGCCCAGCCGTGGTAAGATAGCTTCCCCGCAAAGCAGGTTTAGGGTTGCCAGAAAGTAGCAAGGGAAGCCATAGACATAGACGGATGGAGAACATTTTGAAACGAATTCTTACCGGTTTGGCCCTGAATGTTCTCGAAGGCAGCCAAAAGCTACATAAACCATGCCTGTACTCAGAGTAGCAGTCTAGTATCGAGTGTTTCGTCAGTGTATCGCGAGTTGGAGAATCGAGAGAGTGTATCCTTGAGGCTATGGAGCGTATCGGGGAGTGCATCGTGAGTTGTAGCGTGGAGAATCTCAAGAGTACGTTGAGTTCCGAAAACGACCGAACCGAGTCGGGAGCCGTACTCTAGTGCTTTGCCATGAGGCTGTCTTCACCGTGATAGCCTGAAGGCTGTGTTGCTGATTGTTTCAGTGTGTTTTTCGTAGTTTTTCGAAGACTCTAAACGTGTTTTTGGAGCTGTCCTGAGTAATACTGGCTAAATAAATTGTGTTTTGATTCTTCATCAAGTGTTGTCGTTCATCACTCCAAATCCAAGAGCCCGTTAATAATGCAATAATATTTAAACATTTAAAACATATAAAATGATTTTCTGTCAAACAAATACAAGATATATATGTTTCGACCATGTACAAAGGAGAATTTATGTATTATTTTTTAAAGGCATACTCTGCTTTCGTTTCAAGTAAAATAAAACACTAAAATTAATTTTAATTTAGATGTAGGCTGTTAAGTAAAACACATATAATCGTATTTTTATTATGCTAAAAGTAAACAAACTAATTACTTTTTTAGCTTAAATCAAAATGAAAGCTCTCATTCTAGTCAAACAACTAAAACCAAAAACTTAACCGGACTCTGGCCACATTTCTTTGAACCGTTTTAAAAAAGATGCATCTTTATTGCCTAAACAACGACTTACAATGACTGACAATAAATAAATCAAGAATAATTAACATGTAAATGATACTTAACTGTTCTTCTGTGAATGCTTTATGCTACCAATTTTCCAAATATTGTATAATGACGTATTTTTGAAATCTTATGTATTTGCTGAATAGTACATGATAATTCATGCGAATAACAGGCTGTTAAATGAAAAGAGATGATGAAATACTTAATTGTTTGCAATGCTCTTATTGCAAGCCAATAAGCTTACCATAAGCATTTATATGAAATAAGTTAACGGTTCATAAAAACCACATCTATGCAGTTTTATCTTTTGTATTACTTAAATCAATGAAAGAAATTTAAAACACTTGAAATTAAAACATTGCCTAGAAAGAAGAATAAACGTTTCCGATAATTCACGAGAACAAGCACTTTCAGAAGGACAAAAAAGAAGAACAAGGAATTCCGGATAATTTCGGATAACTATAATTCTAATATACTATGCAAATATCTGTTTTTATCATTAGAGCTATATAAATACTCTGTAAATATCATGTTTTTATCTTGATTATTTTCAGAAAATAACTTTGTAACGGATAACTGATTCTGTTTCCGCTGTTTTTGTTATGATATAGGAGCACGATATAAATATTCGATCGACAATTAGAGATTAACTTGTTCATTCGAGCTTTCTTTTCCTATGTCCCTCTGGATTTTCCATAGTGCCGAGATGTTTCTTTTGGCCAAAACTAAAATGACTTCTCTGAGTTGCTGTCAGGTGAAATTTTTTGCTAGTTTCAGAAGTCACGTCCATTCAGGGTGTATCTAAAATGTTTCAACAAACTTCAGAACGTGTTTTATTTTCTATTCTAATAAAATAATATCTTTCACGTAATGCGTGACCTAATGTTTTCTTTACAAAACAAAACATTTTTAAAATAGAAACATGAAGATGCGGTTCACCTTTTTCATATGTAGAGTAAATTAACATACATGAGCATTTGCGTTGAACGAAAGGCCTTTCTCATGTTTAGAAAATAGGTTCTGATCAGAATATGCGGAACATTATCCTGAAATCTTATAAAGTTTTAAAATCGTTTTGGATAGTAAAACTTAAATATATATTTAAATCAATAAATATAACAATTATTGTAATTATTAGGCCAAAGGACGTTAACCCAGAAAGGCTGTTAATTTCACGTTGGTATTTTACATTGGTTTTCTATAAATGTCAGTTCACGTTTCAAAGTGTTGCCACAAAATATTAGAGCCCTGTGCAATATTTAAAAAAATTAAATAATGAAGTATATATGTTTATATATACTTCATTATTTAATGAATGTATATATGTTTCTCGCATTATGACAAAACAACGGTACCTAGACACATTAAATTTTGAATAATGTCATTTTCCACTGAATATGGGCATCTGGAAGCACAAATTTGGAATTTGAAATTCGTTTTATTATCGATTTCATATTTTGTACCACTTTAACGAATTTTTGATTAACAAACTGAACGATTTCAAAGCGAGCAATGCCAATGCTGTACGAAAAAAACATTTTTATCTCCAGCACCCGAGACTGTGTATCGGAAATTCTAAAGTAAGCTCATTTTAAAATTATTTTGCGACACTCCTATTGAACTGAATCTTATTGCTTAAGTGCGAAGGACATGATATTTAATAAATAAAGGCAGCACACAAAACGTTAAAAAAACGCCCCTTTGGGGAGTAATGTAAAATCTGAAAGCTTTCGGATTTTTTTTACAGCTTTTGTTAATTACGCGTCTTAAAATAAATTTTTCTCTTTCTGAAAAAAAAAAGAAACTGTATCTTAATAGACACAGGTTTAGAAGCATTTCAGGTAACGAAAAGCCTTCAGGAACGAATTATGCTAGCAAACGGAGGTTTTAAAGTCCATGCACCTCAACGACAAAGAATGTGGTTTACGAGATGCAGATGAACTCTTCTCACATTTTTGGGAGAATTAGCTTCCCTATTGCAGAAGTACGTAATATGCCAGGCATCTTCCAAAGTGCATGCCAATCACTTCGCCGTCTTCTTGGTGCATATATTGCAGTTACTGTTCCTTCATTTGAACAATTCATGTAAATATCATGCATTACTTTTAGTAAATATTTGCGATATCAAAATGACTTTTCGTTTTCCATATTCTTTCTATTTTTTGTGTTTTTGTTTTCACATTCCATTGCGTAATATTTGAGGACAACTGTTATCTTTACCTTGTTCTCTCAACGCCTTAAATCTACAACCATCAATCTTGTTACACTCTGCATATAAGCCAGAGATAGTGTATTACCGTAAGCATTTGAGACTGTAAAAACCCAGCCGCTGTTAAAGAGGACGCCCTTGACGGGGACCTTTTAATACTATTAAAGAGTAGAAAAATATTATTGAACTCTTAAAATCACAAACGATATGTAAATATTTCTATTTCAATAGAAGTAACTGCATTATTCGCTAGCTTCTATAAGTGAAAAGCACTTCAGATCCTTGAGTACTAGAAGAATAAAATTTTAAAGAGTTTTTAAAAATGCTTGTTTTAATTAACTTTTATTAAAGCACACCTTCTAAAAGTGTCTGCATTTGATTAAATTTTCAGCAATTGATAACGGTTACATTTTGGTATGAATTTTTATTTGTAACATTTTGCCTCAATTTCTATCTTTGAACTTCAACTCTACTAGGAAAAATAAGTAATCTAAAAAGAAATGTTTTTAATCTCGAAATAAAAATAACCCTAAAGTGAAATATCTTTCCAGAACTTTATTCACTTAACATCATACCAACTTAAGGAGAGTTCACATTCACAGCAAATTAACTTAATCATTTCAAAGAAAGAAGTTCAAGGATATATATTCTTTTGATAGGACACTTGTACCACTTTGGTCGGCATATCTGAAGTTTAGTTTTTTTTCATTTTCGACGTTGCCAGACTGAAAAAAGAAGAATATATCAAAACGGAAAGAAACCCCACTTTTGATGAAAAGAGACATTAAAAGACTTTTCCTGAGCTTGGAAATTGATTCGATCTTCCATTTTCAGTTGCACTTTATTCTTTTTGCCCCACAGCCAAATGAAAACTCAGGGTGTTTCTTCTCTTTTATGTGTCTCCTCTATTTACAGTAAATCGCCGACAAAAGGCCAGAGAATCTCTCAATGGTTTTCAACTATTCGAGAAGAATCGTAGGCGGGATATTGTCTTATTCCATAATGGAGAGAATGGTGATTTTCTCAGAGTGCTGCTGAAATGGAGGTATGAGGTTTTCTTCTCAAACATGAACATAGATTTCTTTATTTTAAAAATTTCCTTCACGGAAAGTGCAAAAGAGGAAAGAAAGCGAATAATATGGCATTCGTGTGAAATGAAAAAGAATTTTGATGTTGTTTTCTAAATACCTTAAACCAGATTGCAAGCAAAGTGAGATGACCTGAAAGAAGGAAAGTTTTCGACCAAATAATTCTTGAGCTGTCTGCCATAATATTATGAACATATTAATTAGTATTTTAATAGCAGTTATTAATTAGCGTTTTGAGCATATTGTGGCATTTTTACTTGTTTCTCTGTTATGTTAATTGTTTTGATTACGACTTTGTCTTGAAGGGGAAGTATGTGTATCTGGGTAATAAAAATTATTTAGTCTGGTAAATAAGAGATGTAAAAGATAAGTCAAGACAACTGTATTTTATAATGTAGATTCGAATTACAAGTTTCTTTAAAAAGATTAGAGAGTCATTAAGTTATTTTGAAACAGAGAACATGAAAAATAAACAATGCCCTCGCCGGAACTGGAACCTGGACCTCTCAAATATGCGCCGAGTGTGCTACCGTTATACCATGAAGGCATGCTAGAAGGAGGGATAAGGCACTTTATATAATCCTCCAAAAGGCGACTGGGGATTAGAGGCACCAGTTCTGGGGGGTGACGAATCATTGACCATCACCTTTTTAGTTCAGGTCACTGTAGGGACATTAGGTTTTTTTGAAACAGGGGATATGAAAATGTGCAATGCCCTCGCCGGGACTCGAACCTAGAACTCTCGAATACTCACCGAGTGTGCTTCCAATTATATCATGAAGGCATGGGGAAAGGAGATGCAAAGTAACTTGTAAGATAATAAAACTTTTGGGAAGAAGCATTTTTTTAAGGTTTTTTGGTACACTTTACAGGAATAAACCTGAATCGACTGGGTACCAGACAGGCAAATGAGAGACTTATTTAATCCCCTACTACACTTAAGCGGAGAGTGATCTCCATTCGTGACGAACTCATGACGGAATTCATTGCGAATTGTCAACTACTCTTAGTTCAAAAGACATTGTAGAAGCCCCTTAGAAACAGCATATAGGATATGTATATCTAACATTGAAAAATTAGAACAAATTATACATAAAAACCCAAAAGAAGTGAAGTTCAGTATTGATAAATTTCAGATTTCAATTGAGTCTCGTGTATCCTCCTCTTGATAACGTTACATCCGACTTGATTGAGTTCCTCTTCTTTTATATGTTTTCTGGATTTTGTAATTTTTAGGTTTTAATTTCACATTTCTTTAATTCTTATTTTACATATTTATAGGGGTTTGGGATACATATTGATACTAAGTTTTACTTCTGTTGGGTTTTTGTATAAACTGATTCTAAATTTCTTACTATATATATATGTGTTTACTTTTTCTGACATTTTAAAACTGCATGCATTTCGCAACTCACGCATTGTACAAAAAACACGAAAACGCAAGAACAGCAGGATTTAACTCTCGGATTATAGTCGAAAATTGATTTACGTTATTAAACTGAGAGGGGAAGAGAAAAAAGGTAAAGGTTAGTACCTTAAATGTTTTTCCAACTCATTATAGAAATATTTTATATAGGAATTTTTCAATATGCCTAATAATAAGCAACTCAGTCTGAATTAAAATAATATTTTAAAATACTTGTGTTACAATAAATAGTGCAGTTACATCCATCGTAAAATATTTACACTACATATATTCATCCTATTTCCTGTTTCCATGTTAGAAAACATTTACCTTGTTTCACATCTTCTTTAAACCTCTTTTCATTTTATCCGTATGTTTTGCTTCTTGGGAAGTCATTCCTAAAAGACATTCATGTCCTTGCATACTGCATTAAAAATAATTTTGTGAATTATATCATTCACAACACCATCGTTGCCTCGGAAAATGCCACGGATTATATTCCGAATAGGCTGTGAAGTGCCTCACAACTTGTATGCACGACTTTTGGAGTTCTTTACGAATATATTTAAAAGCAGATGCATCCTTGCTTTTATAAAAATTTAAAAATTGCTTCTGCTGCTAATTAAACGGTACATTGTTGTAAATTATATAACTATTGGACGCGGAGAATTGTAACTGCTTGAGTAAATATGCAAATTGAATTATTCCTTAATTCACATTACCTTCTATTTTACTCCTTTCTTGATATTAACGATGGCAACTAACAAATTACATTTTAAATATTTTAGCCAGAATACCAGAACAAAGTAAATGGCCATGCTATAATTAGGGTCTATATTACTATAGAATGTTTAATAGGTGAAAATGCTGACTTTTGTGTTGAAAAATGAGGCTTAAAGAAATTGAATCAGGAGAAATCCTCTGTCGGCCATCTTCCTGAATAACAAAACTTGAAAAGAAGTAGGTACAGCTGGCTATTAAATCCACTGCCGTGCAGGTCAAGCTTTACCCAACGAGAGACGAAAATAGCAACGCGAGTAGTAAAAAACACGTTATTAGGATAACGCAAGAACATTCCAGAGAAAGAAATTCCCCAAAGCAGGAAAATAATCTATTACCTGCCTTCATTGGTATTAATGGCGCAATCTTTTTTTACTCCAGTAGCAGAAATGGCTAGAAGAGGATCACAGCTCGGAAGCCACGCATGATTTCATCCTTCTGCTTTTTATGGGTCACAGCAGGTACACAATTTAGCAATGTTTGGCTTTTGTAGCTGTACGCAAATTGAAGTTGCTCATAAATAAGAGAGCTAGATGAAATAAATTTTCTCGAAGCTTTTAAAAAGTTTTTTTACAGGGTGCAAATAGCTGTAAATTTTAGGTGAGAAGATTTTGCAAAATAAAAATTTAACTTACTACAGCATCATATCGTAGAATAAAGTTTTCTGCTAAGATTATTTATTTTGCTTTAGCTAGTAAAAACGAACAAAAATAAAAAAAAACTTTACCTAAATGACAGCGTAATTCTCGAGTATATTCAAGAATGCCTTTGCTGGTTTACGTAATTTTTTTTCGCGTCTACAACCAAAATAATCCGAGACATATGAGAGGTTTTATATTTTTAATATGGCAAAACGTACTAAAGTTGTCTGGCCTAAGGGGAAGGAATTCCTTTATGGAGGACGTTCTTGTAAATTCTTGTTCTAGTTCTTTTTTATTATATCCTTGGGAAGTGGAAGTTGTCTCGGATCCACGTTATACAAAACAACGATAATGCCCATACAGCCAGCCCGTTCACTTGAAATCGAACTACCAGTGCTCAGCGATTTACTTTTCGACCACTGACATGAGTGGCATGAGCTATTTGACAGCAAATTTGGAATCAATTGTAAGTCAAAAGTCGATTAATAGTACTGCCTAAATAAAATATCATTTTGCTTGTCTATAATCGATATAATTTAAGAGATTTAAGAGCAAATTTAGAAGTCAGTTTCGACACAAAAGTTGCTCCTTTGTAGACTAAAGATATCACCCTGAATGAAAGAAAAATACTTCATGATTACAATCAGTTTTATTTAAGACATCTGAAAACGTATTTAGGAATCAACTACGAGACAATGCTGCCTATTTTTCGACTAGTGATTACCAAAAGCATTTTTTCATGTCAGTTATTTCATTGTAAGACATTTGACAACAAATTTAAGAAACAGATGGAGAGTTGCTCTTTTGCCAATTAATGTTAATGGCTTAGCTAAAATCGTATTTTTGACTAAATTTATGGCTGATCCCTTGGAAACATTTTACAGGCATATCTTTCGGAATTTTGAGTGGATATTTTTAAATTCATTTAAGCATAATGAGGATTTGGGCTTACGTTTATGCTTCAAATTGTCTTCTTTACTTATGTAAGGGTGCTTATGTTTTGCTGAGGATTTAACCTCCAAAATGTCCTCTTTACTTCGATGATATATGTATATGTTAAAACTGTTCTTATAAAATTCTGTATGTTATTTTGAAGAATTTTGTTTCTAGAAATGTATATGTAGGATCAGTATTTAAGAAAATAAAAGCAATGCTTATAATTTTTAATGCCGTATATAATTAACTGCTATAAAAGAAACTTTTACGTTGGAACTGAAAAACCATTATACTTTTACTTTTTTCTCAGTTTCTAGTCATGAAACTTAGCTTATATTACCGATTTGGCACTAAACTAAAATAATATGTGAAAAAAAGAGGAAAAACTCTTTTTTTAATAAACTTTCAAATATAAAATTTACTAAATTAATTTTTACATATATAATTGATCTTAAAAGTGTGAGTAACAAATAATTTTCATCTTAATAAACTCCACATAAGCATTAGTTTTGCAATAAAAATTTGAAAGTTTAAATTAAATTTCGTTAGATACCTGTAACATATTATTTCTTTTTACTTCCGTGTACGAAGAAAAAGGAAGTATTGTAACCGCGAAAAAATTCGGGTATCATGTTTCAACGAAAATATCTATTTTTGCCGCATTCAAATGCAATTTAACGATGTTTTTGAGTGGCATTCGTACTTAAGAACAGAATAAAGGACTTTTTTTCCAAAAAAAAAATATGAAACTGATTTAAAATGGAGTCTGAAGAGATTTTTTCGTGGCTTCTGTGCGTACGTACGTACGTACGTATGTATGTATGTATCTTGCATAACTCAAACACGAGTAACCTCAGAACATTGAAATTTTTTATATAGAACTGCTATAACATGTAAATATGCACCTTCTATATTGGACGCAATCGGCCGCACCAAAAGTATATAAATATACGTATATATAGATACCGACTCTGTTACTCGGCTCAGTGAGTTCATTTTTTTTACTCTTATATGTTGGTAAATTGTTCATTTTTTGCTTTAAAGATGATTGAATTATGTTGTTCTTATCTTACGGCCAAGGTTTTCTTGCCTTTAGTAAATCTGCATGCAAGATTTGTAGAATTATCAAAAATTTAATTGTTGTTTAAGTGTTGCTAAGGCTAATAATTTTTCTCATGGCGGACATATTTGTTTACACATGAAGCTTAAGAGAATATTGGGTTTGTTGCCAATCTAGAGAAACTAAGCTTCGTAACAACAAAGATAAAGCCTTCTTTTATTATTGCAAATTATATCATGCTTACTCCATTTTGGAATTTATTCGAGGTAAGTGTT
>KK116553.1:305976-349228 GCA_000611955.2 Stegodyphus mimosarum | reverse complement strand
TCGTTTTTTTTTTTTTTTTTTTTGTATTTTTGCCTTGTCGCGAAGTGAGAACTGAACTTATTGAATGAGAAATGCAGAATCGTCTGTGAAAAAATGTTCTTTTGTTTGTTTGTTTGTTTAATTTCTTTTACACATCGTTTTAGATTTATCATAGTCTTTGAATAGAACATGCGGCAACGATTAGGTAATTCTCCAGATGATATACATAATTTTTGCGCATTCTCATGAGTTATAAAATGAATGAGATGTAACGCTGTTAAGAGAAGCTAGCGCCATATTTTGTTCATATATTTGTTCGCTGTGGTAAACAAATATAGTGCATTTTAAAGAGTGCATTTATTCTATTGTGGTTGATGCGCTATCGACGAAGTAGATTTAATTCAATCCGATAAGTTTAAATGAAATGCAAAATACGTATAATTTAATATTCCGTACAAGAAAGTCATGTAGTGCACACATCAGAGTTTTTGTAATAAATTTTGATGTAAAAAAACTTCTTGGTTTTTTGCCTTGTTAATCAAAAAGAAAGCAAAACTAACACTTTATCTTTTCACAGTTTTAGACCCACCTGAACAATATACTCATTCGCAAGCTAAAGAGTCCAAACTATTCACGATATGTCATGGACGAATGTTACTTTGCGAAATCGATGATCTCAGAATCTATCGGTTTGAAAGTTCTCTTGGGGGGCCGAAAAAGTTAAAGTTGATAAGAAATCATCTAATTTTGTTCCTCCCGAGGAATTCACAGTCAAAATTAGAATGCAGTTGGGAAAATCGTATTGTCAACCAAAAGCAGATACAAGGGCTTCCCCGTAATTATTCGTGAGATATGTTATAACAATACAGATATTAATTTTGAATATTAAGCATAATATCGGCCAAACAATTAAGGCGATGCCTCCCTCAAAGTGCACTTCTGAATACTATATACGCGTTGATAATTAAGGAACCTAGTAAGTTATTTTACGACTTTATTTTTCACATTAAAATCGTACGACATAAGGTAATTCAAAGCGATCAAACCCAGCATATCTTCAAAGAGCTTCGTCATAGACCCTGCTTGAAATTTGTCTCCGGTTTGGATCCCGTGATCCATTTTATTAAAAATAAATAATAGAGTCATTAGGATTTTTGCTGAAGCTGGAGACGCGAAAAATGTGCAATGCCTTCCGCTGGATTCGAACCTATACCTCTCTACGCTCCGAGTGTGTTACCGTTATACCACGAGGGCATGCTGGAGCGAGGGAGAAAATGCCTTACAACATGAATCTTAAATTTTTTCCAGCCCCTCAGGCAAAGAGCTGCGACTTGAAAAATTGTTATCCTTAGCCAAATTCGTCAAAATAATTATTCTCATACGGTCATCATTATCACCATTCATTAAATTTTGGAGAGGGTCGTACATAAATACTGCATGCATGAAATATTTGAATTAGGGTGTGTCATATATGTCTTTTATGCTAATAAAGCATTAATTTACAAATATTACTTTCAAATTACTAGAATCTTAAAACTCTTTAAAATAAAAAAATTAAAGAAAATTCATTTAAATTAAGGAAATCTTAAAAATCTAAATTTTGCATTCAATAAAATTCAATTTTCATAAGATTCTTAAATCGACTTTTCTTTACTCGGATAGAGCAGGTTTAAGTCATATATAATCACAAAACCTTTTTTCAACACTATTTTTGCATATTGCCCACAACTTGTTTTCTTTCACCCTAAAACAACTTCTACAAGATTAGTAATAGTTTACTAATTGGAACTATCGTCATAGAGGCCCTGTATAAAAATTTTAATTTCGTCTAATTTTACTAAAAAGTATCGTATGACTTAAACAGTAGCAGTCCGTACGCCAGCCTTATTTGATTCATTTCTTAAACTGAAGCTATGGGTACAAAACTAATAGCCAAAACCTATTTAATCAAGCAGTCATTTCAAACATCTCTTATTCGCATATTTTTACCAGGAAGCCAAACCCAAACGTTGGGCATTTTGCCGACCGGTGCAATCTCTGGGTGTTCTAAATTCTGCTGTCGGATGCCTCAATAAATTCTAAAATTCTGCCGTCCCTAAATTCGACTGCCTCTGAATTCTAAAAACTTTTGAATGGTTAAATTTTATATTTCTTGCTTATCGAAATTCCAAAAATTTTGCCTCTCCTAAATTCTGCCGCTCAGCACGATCACACTTGTACTGGATCTGGCGGTTGCCCTGTTGGAGAAGGACTTAATTCAGTATAGATAGATAATTGCCTTCCACCTTGAAAACATCTTCGGAAACTCAAGATCAACTTAGAAATGAGATCATTTTATATTATATTAGACCAACAAATGTGAACAAATAAGAGTTAGTTAAAATACGATTTTTGCAGTGAACAACTCTAAGGCGTTATAAAACGACTGAATGAAAGTATAAGAAATTTATAAGAAATATTAATCCAAAATTTGCATAATACAAAGAATTTTACATTATAGTGAAGATGAAGAAAATAACAGCTTGAAAGTCATTAACTTACTTCATTAACGTTAGAAAAAGTGTAAACATTTAATGTTCTGCTTACAAAATTTTAATCAAAATTTCATGCATCATTACTTCACCTCATAGTCCTGTAATAATTTTTAATTAAATTAGTTGCTGGTAAATGATATTTACCATCCACAGAAGAAAGAAACTCATTAAGTAAAATTTACCTTTCAGGAAGTTGTAGTAAATTACTTACAGCTAATAGTAAATAGATCGTAGTTTCTCTTCCTGTACAGTAATTCTTACATTGTTTATAAATATGGAGTGGTAAATGTTAAGGCAAAAACGCCATGTCCGTAATAAAAAAAATAAATTACGTTAAAAAGCTGAACATATTATTTGAACTTAGATTAGAAATCAGTTTATGAAAACCCAATAATACAAAATTAGACAGAAATTTTAAAAGTTTGCGCACATATCCGTTCGAGAAAAGAGTGAAATAGAGTTTTCATTTGCGAAGTAAATTTTACATTGAAAATGTGTTGAATAATGTTAGGCTAATATAGTAAGAGGCGAATCAATCATTGTACTAAACAAATCGAAACAGAAGGAACCTTAAGTATGAATAAGCTTTACAGTTTAAAAATGACTTAATTCTTTAAAATTTCCAATTTCTACCATTAAAATCGATTAAAGCAATCGAATTACAACTGGGCGGCTGAATCAATTAGTCTATACTCAAATCACATATGCAGTCAAAATTCAATTTAAATTCGTTCGCGCCTTTTAACATTTATACAGTTGCACGTGTGATAATTAATAAGAAGCGAAAAATGAAAAGCAAAAAATAATAATAATAATACTAGAAATCTTAGGTATGAATGTCGTCAGAAATATAGTACCGGAAATATTTTCCTAATTTTATAAATAAAATGAAGAAAAATGGATCTTCGCCAAAGGCTTCACCAAATGAAATTTAAAGTTTGCATCATAGCAAAAATATCTTGAATCATATGCATTCCTATCTTATAATGGGAATTCAGCGTTATTTTCCGTCCTTTCCGCTATAGGATGCAAGAGCTTTTGTAAAATATAAGGAATAAATCTACAAGAGGCAAAAAGCTTAAAAGTAGGACAAAATAGTGGAGGCATTTGATAAAAACTTCGAATCTCGATTTTGCAATCGAATATTTAAAACTTCGAAATATTACTAAATCATATCCATTAATGATACCTACGGTTTAACGTGCTAGCTGCATGAAGCTATCATGCTTTTGCTCGTGTGGAAAATTAATAACGAACCGTTTTTTGTAGAAATTTTCGCTGTGAAGATATTTGTTTTTGTAGACACTGCGTTACAATTTTCACTTAATTACACAACGTATAGTCAGTTCCTGATTTCCACAGTAATAACGGAGACGATGTAGAGTCTAGCTTGTTTTCAAAACACAAACTAAAACCCTAACAGATGTTAAGTGAATAATCGTTGTGTCTGAAATTAACTACAGTGTCTTGAAAAGATTTTAAAATAATCGTTTTATTTAAACACAAACTTTAGACATAAATGCACTTTTGTGCAAACAGCATCAACGGCAATGTGCGGCGATGTAACTAAAATAGCAGTCAAATCCAGATTAAAGCGTAGACTGGCAGCTCAAAGATTACACGACTAAATTTTAAACTAAGCTGGCACAAAACCTCTAACTAGTGTATTAAATTTAAATGTTGGTAGCAAAACAAAATAAATCCAAACTTATCAGAGCTGACTAAAATTACATAACGTGGCCACCAGGGGAAGAAACACGCTTTGTCTTACAATCCGAAAACCTCAGCTTGAATACTCTGTATCTCAATTAAAATTCTAGAAAGGTAAGGAGAAGTTATAGTAAAGTTTTGTATCCTTATAACTGGTAAGTTTTAAATAATAAGCTTACACATAAGTTAAATCAAGTATTTGAGACGAAACGAACGCGCTATAATAACGGATTACTAAATAGCATTAGAAAAAAAGCACCTAGATTATAAACAGTAGGAAAGTAAAATACTTACTAGAGAACTTGAACAAAGTCATTGAGTTCAAACTTATTTAAAAAAAAGTCAGCTGTAGCTTTTCTTTTTTATTGTAGTGTTTGTGTGTTTCATATTATGTAGAAATAATTTACATACTGTTGTGAATAAAACAAACCCCCTAATAATGAGACAGCAACTGTTCTCACTTCGTTATTCTGAAAAAGTTATTTTTCCATAGACAGTTTCGTTTTATGCTGGTGGTTTGTGATTAAATTTTTCCGCATTTCGCAATTAATAGATTTTACTTTTTAAGCAAAAATCCATTCTGGCTAATTTACCCGCATTTAATCAGGAATCGAGTGTACAACGTCAATTTGCTATATCTGAATATTTCTTTCAAATTTTTAATAATTTAAAAATGAAGCAGATTTTGTAAAAATAAGTGCCTTGTAATAATAATTTAATAATAAATTTGAAAAAAAAAACGCTGTTATACATGTAAGTATTGAAAGGAAGATTTAAAAAAATATAATTAAATTAAATTAAAATTTTTAAAGGAGTAATAAATAGATATGTGACGAAAATATACATATAAATAAGTCTGGGTTATTACTCAATTATAGCCAAATTTATCAGGCGATCTGCTTATATATAAACTTGCCTTCGTGGAGGACTTTCTTAGCGACATTACAAGCAAACCTGATTCAGGTAACTTTTTCAAAAATTGGGATAAAATATTAGTATTAGTACGCGGCTTTAGCCGTTAGTCACTGACGAGCAAGCAAATTTGCTAAACAAATGATACGATGCATAATGACATTGCAGATGTTTTGTGAAACGCATAAAACAAACATTAACACTTTTCAAGCATTTCACTTAATGGCTTGCTCCTCAAGTCAATCTTGTTTAAAATTTTACTAAATTTGTAATTAATTTTATTGCCTTTTGTTATTAATTAAATAGTTTATTTGATTTCTTTTTTGTACTATCAAAGATTTAGACGAAAAGTATAATTGTTATGAGGAAAAATAATTCTATTTAATTATTTTTACCTTGTTTCCATTTAGATATATCCAATGTTCCTGTTTTATGTATAATGTACACATTAAGTAGATCCACCATGTCTGTTTTATATATATTTTTCCACTAATGAATTTATTTAAATATAATAATTTATTTTGATGAATTTATTTTGATTTGATTTTTTAATTGAATTTATTATTTTTTCCCTTATTTTGTATTAATAATTTTCGTCAATGGATCTCCAAGAAATTAATATTTTACGTTTGCATTATTCAAATGTAATTCAAATGTACTTTATTCAAATGTACTTATTATTCAAATGTACTTTCAGTTTGTATTCTAAAATCGATACTCGAAAGCAACTTTCAGTTATAAACGTCGTCAGTTGCCACTGCGGTAGATACTCTTAGAAACTTTACCGCGCTTTAAAATATATATATCTCCTTACCTTTTCCCGATATCTAGGGAATTCTATATGGTAAACGATAAATTCTTTTTTCCTTTGCCTGTTGAGAATTTTTGCCAATGTCATAAAATGACATTTTCCTCGTTTTTGTAAAATAACTGACGGCATTTTTTTTCTACCACATTTCTTTCGACTTACGTTAAGTAAACACCATGGTAGCTGACATTTTTCCTCTCCTATAAATTTAACACGGGCTTTTTCGGTGCGTCCTTCACTATTAGTTAGAAAGAATATGAAAATGGGCTAAGAAAATGATAAAATAACCGTAGAAAATATGAATTTTAAGAAAAATGTTGTTAAAATTGAGTAAATGTTTGCTAATATAAGGGGGGTATTAAAATATGAAAAGCAATTTATCAGTTGCACTTTATTTATTGAATATAATAAATCACTTTGCCCATTGTTTTTTCTGTAATTACCTACCATTGCAATAGATTTCTTCCGGAAGTTTATTAATTCTTAATTCGAACAATAGTTTTTTTTCAATGGCAGATTGTGAACAGTTACAGTTTGTAACAGATTTCATTAATCTATACTAAGGCCAGATCAGATGGTCTCTTTATTATGGAGGCACCTAATGGGTGGGCCACCATTGCCTCCTACGAAGGGACGGCCAGTTACAACCATGCCTTCTCCCGGATTCGAACCCAGGCCCTTCGGTATCGCAATCAGGCTCCCCTAACCACTATACCGTCTGGGCGGCTATTAAGAACAATAGCCCAACAATAGATTGCACTTTGTCCGAATTCAAATCTATAACTTCGAGTTCTCCAATGCAAGCTCAGTAGTTGAGGATAACTTATTGTTCAGAATGCAGATCAAGAAGCATACAGTATATTTATGCCACTTTTTTCACTATCGCTCATCCTCTGGAGAAGTTTCCATTCCCAGTCGGCCACTTCTGTATTACAATTTCATAAGCCTTATTAAACCTACTGGTAACATCATGTAAATATATCCTCGCCTAATTTTCATGCCTGCCGAGTCGTCGGTATAACCAACCCGTTTCCTTGGACATGGGATGCGGGAAAGTGTCAGTTATTTGTGCCTTCGTTGGGTTTGTACTTCACAGCATTCTCATTTGCTAATGCAAATACTACATAAAAAACTCGCACTGACTCAGAGGCTGAACAATGCATCTTATACGGGCTTCGAAGAATTTTAACCATTAGGCAAAATAAGCAAGTGCTTTCGACTTCGAGAAAAAGGGGTACCACAAAAATTTAGGTTAAGTCCAACTGTATGGATCATCGAGGAAATAATCCAGTTTGTCGGGGAATTTAAAACAACCTCATAAAGCAAAAGAAGTTTTCTTTTCCCCTTAGATGTTACAGGAAGTCTTCAAAATTCTACTTTCCAAAGAAGAGATCTAGCAAGATTACCTTTCGAAAAGCTGAGGGGTTTCTACTCTGTTTTTCTTTTGGAAGCCAACTAGCAGCAACAGAAAAAAGTAAAACAGATAGAATTACGTATCACAAAAACAATTATAGAATATATAATAAATGAGCTAATTGAATATCAGTAATAAATGTAAGAACTAGCAAAGAAAATAAAAGTTATTAGTAAATAAAAATATTGGCATTAGAAACATTTTTCATTAATTACAATACTAGAGCAAATAGTATTATAATACTATTAATCATTAGATAATTATAAAGCATATGGATTATATTTCTCATAAATTATAATACTTATAAATTACATCTGCTGTTAATGCCGTCCTTGATTTAACATTTTTCTTTGACCATAACAGTAATGGAGTCTAACTAGACTGAAAAATTAATAGATAAGTTGCTTGCATAAGATTATTCGTTACCAAAGTATGTTAAAAGTGGGCTAGAAATATTTTTTGTTAACAAAAGTAATCATGCAAATGTTTATAGAAATAATTAGATATATTAGTTTCCTGTGAGCTAGATGTATTATAAATTAAATTAGTGATAATATTAAAAATAAATTAAAATTCATTTTCATTGCTTTTAATATTGCTGAAATTAGTTAAGCTAAATAAAGCTTTAATATGAAAAGTAAATTAAAGAACGTATACCTTATGTAATGCTAAACCTCTGAGGTATGATAATTTGTTAAGTAGGATCAGTAATAAATTAACTATATGAACTTTGAAATGCTTTGCCAGGCAGCAAAAGTAATAAATGCCATTGTAAACGGCAAAGTAACGAATGCAACGGAACGATAGTGTGAAAAATCAAAGCTAAAGTATACGCGCTTTAATGCCAACTACAGGTTAGGTTATTCAATTATGACAAAGCCCACGAGGGCTATCTGCCTAAAGGGAGGGATGCCTTCTTGGAGGACTTTCTAAGGGAAACCGGCTCGTATACACGTTACACATGGGGAAAACCACGAAAACGCCCATGCAGTCAGCCCGGCTTCGAACCTCGGACCGAACTACCAGTGTTCAGCGTCTTTACCGCTCGGCCGCTGGTGGGCCTTAATGCCAACTATACACATATATATATGTATATATATACTTATGTTGTGTATATATATGTGTGTGTGTGTGCGTTATGTGTTATACATTTTTAACAGATATATAGCTATATATCTGTTAAAAATGTAAAATTTCTAACAAAAACGGCATAAAGGAAAAAAAATTAAAAGGTAAATAAAGGCTTAACATGAAATCTATTATATGTTCAGAATTATTTACGTATAATCATAAATTTTAAATAAATTTAAATTGGTTAAAAGATTTTCTAAAATTTATCTGGAACAGAAGATAATATAAATTGCGCTACAAATTAATATAACTTCGCTCAGTATTCAGATCGAATAATAAATATGTTGTTTTATACTTGGTGTAAACCAGACGTGGGCAAATACTTTTAAACGCGTGCCAAAATGAAATTTTCAAAATGTCTCCCGGGCCGGAGGACTATACCGCATACGCTGTGCACACGCGAATGTTTTGGGTGAAGTTTTTTTCCTGCCCAAGAAATTTTTTTGACAAAAACACTATAAGTATCATTCAAATACTGCAAACGAGAAATGGTTTCGCCATGCCTCATTTTGCAATTCAGGAAAATCATGTAGTTTTTTTTTTATCGACAAGAAGAATACTATTTCATCAAGTAAATATTGAAACCTGTCCAAAACTTTACGATGCTAAGTCATCGCACTTCAGTGTAATAAGGAATTTCGCAAAAGTCACTTTCAATTTCTTTCAAAAATTCAACAAACTGTCGATAATTTAAGGCACGTCCCCGGATAAAATTCACAACTTTTGTCACAACAGTAACGACGTGATTCATTTTCAAGACTTTTCTACATAACACTTCTTGAGGAATAATGCAATGTAAAAATAATATTTCCTGTTCTGGCTGCAACTCTTTTACTTTGTCACTGATTAGTTTTACTAAACCCACATTTGTCCCTGTTAAACTAGGACAGCCATCCGTAGTGATGCTTACTATTTTGTTCCAAGTTAAATTTACTTTAACTAAACCCTCTTCAACAGAGAATAAAGAAATCTTCACCCGTAGTTGTATCTTTACCGATAGTTGTACCGGTTGATGCACACTAAGAAGTTTCTCACTAATTTCACATTTTTCGTTAATACCTCGGATAAATATTAATGATTGAATTGTGTCAGTAATATCGCAGGACTCATCTAAAGCCAGAGAACAATATGTTAAATCAGCAGTTTTTGTTCTTAGCTGGTCAAGTAAATTTTCTGCAATATTTTCGATCCGTCATACTATTGTTCTTCTCGAAAGGCTTACATTTTCAAAAATATGTTTCTTTTCAGGACAACATATCTCCGACACTTGTATCGTGCATTGTTTAACAAATTTTGCTTCAGTAAAAGGTTTGCAGAACTTAGCAATTTTGTGTGCAACAGCATAACTTGCTTCTTGTGATAGATTTCTCGGTATTACTTTGTTTGGTATAAATATTTTGTTGCTTATTCAAGTTTTTTGTCATGTTTTCTACTGCACTTTGAAGTTCTTTTAAAGAAAGTGATGCATATTTTGGATGTTTTGATTTAAAATGCCTGTTTAAATTGTATTCCTTGAAAACAGCAATTGTTTCCTGGCAAACTAAACAAATTGCTTTCTTATCAATGTTTGTAAAAAAGGTATTTTACCAGGTCCATGCTTCATTGAAATTTCTGCACTCGAAATCAACTTTTCGTTTTTTAGATTGACTCATTTTACAAAGACCTACAAATAAATAATTTAATTATTACAATAAAATAATATATATATTATTAAGAAATAAGACATATATATAAGAGATTAAATAAGATATATTTTAAGAGGATGTTACGGCATATAAGAGATTAAAAAAATTGCGTGCAGAATTTTTCAACGGGCTGGATAAAGTAAGCAAAAGGGCCGATTTTTTCCCACCTCTGGTGTAAAACAATTTTAACCATATAATAATAAATGAATAAAAGGTTTATTTTGCAGAAATTGATTTATTTTTATTTATTTATTTACTACCCCAAAAGGGGCTATTAGTTTTGAAATGGGATTTTGCGTCAGTTCGCTATAAACGGAGCATCACTTTGCAAACTGTTGCCACCAAATATTATTACCGTGTATTATTTTTAAAGAAAATAAATAATGAAGAATGTGCGTGTATGTTTTTCTGTTTCTCTCTTTGTGAAAAAGGTCCCATGGTACTTAGATCCATCAAATATTAAATAACGCACACCCGAACATGTGCGTCTAATTTCGAATTTGCTTTATAATTTATTTCTTATCTTCTAACATTTTAATAAATTCTTGATTAATAAACTCAACTATTTGAAAGTGAGCAGTGGCAGCAATGTTCGAAATAAAACATTTCAATTCCAGCGCGAGAAACTCTCTTCGGAATTTTTAAAAGATATGCTATTTTTTAATATTTTCTGATTTCGCTCTTGAATCAAATTTTATATGGCAAAGGGCGACGAACGTGATATTTAATAAATAAAGTTACACATAAAAAGTCAATAATAAAAGGATAAAAAAATTTATTATTAGCCCTCCTTTGTTAGCCAAATTTCTTCTTAGCCATCTATGAAAACTGTACACTTGTATGATAAACTGAGAAAAGACTGAAATGTAAAAACTGTATGCGAAGACTTAAGTTACTCCAAAAGTTATTCGATCTTCGTTCGATTATCTAAACAATGCGTCTTTAAAAACATTAAACAATGAGCTAGAAATTTTATTTGTACAATATGGAAATTACAGAAGGAAGATATGCCTCAGGGACATTTCCAAAGAAATTAAATAAATTTATATTGCCATAGAAAAGCAAAAACATTTTAGATTCCATAGCATGTGTCAAAAATGTATTCTAGATTTTGCAAAGGTGGGAACAAAAAAAGGATTTATATTATAATTAATATTTTGTAGGATGTCCCTCAGACTTAATAAACGCTTTCGGTCTAAATGGCATGCTTACAACTACAAAGTCTGTCGCGAAAGTAATGCGCCTATTTTTTTTAAGAAATTTATTGAACCGATTCGTACAATTACTCAATATTATTCGAAATACATCCGTCCTACTTTAATATGCTTGTTTCAACATGATTTCCATGCTTTATATGCGTCCTGGAAGTCCATCACAGGGATGTCCTTTAGTAACCTCGTCGTAGCCGCCTTGATGTTCTCCAAGGTCCCCAAATGCTGCTCTTTGAGGGATTATTCAATCTCCGCAAACAAAAAGACGTCGGGCGGGCACAAGTCAGGACTGAAGCAACGCAAAAGTCTGCGATGGCTTTTTCTCAAGTTTGAAACAAAACTTTGCGTGTCGCTGCTCGAGAGTTTTTCCATGTTGATTTCGACCGAGCGCTCACACAAGGGTTCACTGAAAGAGGCACTATGACTCTCCAAGAGCTCGGATCCTACTGGCACTGGTCGCGCTGTGTTCTCAAGACTCCACTCACCTTTCCGTACAAGCGATAACGCTGTGCGACGGATTCTCGTGGCAGAAGAAAATGGGGCGCATTACTTTCGGGACAGACCTTGTGATTTTTCAGCTTAATCATTTTTTATTTTATACCATTTTTCCTCTATATGTTGTTTCAGCATCTTCTTGTTTGTAGTATCTTTATTTCCGATCCTTCGACTTGATTCTTCCCATAAATTTTGAATTCGATTTATGTCTGGTGATTGTGGGAATGCTTCAAGTACTTTTTGTGTATTGTACAACAGCCAAAGTCTGTACTTCTGATCATTAACCTGCATAAACACAAAATCTGTCTATAATCCCATAAATTGAGCACTGGCATGTAAATTTGCTTTCAAAATGTTAATGCACACCTTATGGCCCATTATGCCATCTATAAAATGTAGTTTACCTATGCCTGAATAAGACTTGCACCCCAAAAACATAACGCAATGTCAGCCATGCCTTATTTCTTGGTCGGAGATTTCTCAGTCGAAACTAATTAGGTGGTCTCCCTACCTTACGAATACAATCTGTTCCAAGTAAATTATATTTACTTTCATCAGTAAATATTCTCCAAAAATCTAAAAGCTAGTTTACATATTTTTTTCGCAAATGATAGCCTTTTTTTTCTACTGAATTCAGGCACGTAATATTTTTTTCAAGCAGATCGTCCTTTATAACCAGACTTCTTGGGGATTCAATTCAACAGCAATAGCACAAATTATTTAAAAACGGTATGTCTTCAGAATTTCTGATAGACAGTCTCGTGCGCTGGAGATAGAAAGGTTTTTTCATGCAGTGTTGCCACTGCTTGCTTTGAAATTATTGAGTTTTTGAATCAAAAATTCGTCAAAGTTTTACAGAATGTGAAAAATACAATTAAACAAATTCGAAATTCCAAATTAGGGTTCCAGGTGCCCGTGTTCGGGTGGAGGACTATGTTATTTAAAATTTGGTGAATTTAGATATCCTTTTTTTTTTCACAATGCGAGAAACATGCATATATTCATTCAGATTCTTCCTTATTTAGTTTCTTTAATGCAGGGCGATAATATTTGGTGGCAACAATTTGAAAATGATTCAGGCTTTCATAATGATTCAACGCAAAATTCCGTTTCGAGCCCTTTGGGCTAACAATGCATAACTGATACAGTTATTAAAAACGTATATTCATATCTTGTTACATTTTAAAGTCTTGTTATTTCATTTCATTTCTAAGCCAGTGTTATGAATGTTTCTATGGCCACTTGGACTTATAGTTGAACACATGGTGTTTCTTAAATAAATCAAAATTACTGTAATTGCGTAAACTGCCATAAACTTATAATTATAAAAGCAAGAAAATTTTAAAATGAGGATTCATAGCAGAAATTTACCTTGTTCTTATCCATAGTCAAACTCGGATCGAATTACTAGCTGAATGCTCTAACCGCTCCACTACAAGAGCTCAAGGAAAAATTGAGTGTAATTCTCTACGTGCCTCACCCTAACTAAAGCGTTCTAGTGACAGAATGTAATTTACCGATTTAGATTGGCGCAAATTATTCAGATGAAAGTAAGTGATCATACACTAGACGTTCATGATTTTGATCTTGATGTTCAGTCGGGGACCCTCGAAATATCGACTTAGTTTTCTGACAATGTTAGCATATGAGCATTTGATAGGTATGTTATTAATTCTATGTAAAGTAAAATTCTGAAAAAAAATGGGCATATCACCTTATAGAGTCATTAGGTTATTTCGAAGCAGGAGACATAAAAATTAGCAATACCCTCGCCTGGACTCTAATCTCAAACTTCTCGAATACGCGCCGAGTGTACTGACCATTACACCGAGAAGACATGCTAAGAAGGCGAGAGAAATACCTCGTAACCTTTCTAAAATAAACTATTCAGATTTCAATACTGTTAAATGTATTTGTTCAAAGATCTGTTTATTTTGATGTGCAATACTTTAAAATTTACCTTACGTAAACAAAATGAAAGACAGGTTTAATTTAACAATTACTTATCTCAGAAAAACAGACAGAAAAAGAAACCTGGAGCACATTTTACTTGCTTATTCGCAAGCCGCGAAAAGGCTATCCTGGAAAAAAAAAGCTTCAAGAAAAGTGGAATCGGAGATAAAAACCGCCTTTGTATCATAAATACCAAACACACCTAAGGAAATCCAACCTTTCGGAAAAGTATAAAGAACTCGATTCAGCCAGCCACAATAAAGAGGCACTTGATTGTGATTACTGCGCACAACAGGATCCAAGAAGACGTTCTCTGGTTGTCCCTAAGGGCAAATAGGAACGCAACTTGAAGATGGAATGTTCGAACTTCTCTGGGGACCCCTCCTCACATTTTCTGACGTTAGCTAATCAAATGGCTGCTACCTTCTTCACCCTACGGCCTTGGGGGAATTGGACATTCTGAAGATGCTTTCCTGCTAGCATCTGGACTTCGATTAAGATAATCTTTGACAATAAGACTCTGGTGGTATTGTTGAAGTATTGTCGATCCTTGCCTAATATTTTTTGCCTTATATCAGTACTCTACCACAAGGAAATATTTTCCTAGAGAGCACTCAGCTTATTTAATGTAAGTCTCTGCCAGGTTTAGTTTTATTTTCTCGGCTTTTGTGTTACATATACTCTATACTTTGATACCCTGCATTGTTCAACGTTTTCATTTTTACGAATGTAACATGAAGAAATAAAAAACGTATCGATATCCTTTCATGCGCTTGCCGAAATCTTTCTTATTGAAGCACTTGTGTTCTTCGAACGCTAATATAAGAGGCGCTATATTTCATTTCACTGTAATTCAGTTCAGCTATTCGGACAATGTTTTTTATTATTAAAGACGTGGTATTTCAACAATAACCAAATATGTTTACGTTTAATTCAATATACCAAATGAATGAAGATTTTATTTGAAAGCTTCTGCTCAGTTTGCTGTCTTGTAATTAAAGAACTGTAGATTTAAACAAACAATAAATTTCATTGGAGATTTAACAAACAACACACATTTTTAAATTAAATCTGTCAGGACTGAGTGTTCGGTGCATATTCTTGGAAAACATCTTCGTTACAGCTTAAAGTCCTGATCTTGAACAGTGAGCTGAATGCAGCTATGTTCTGTGGCAGAAAACTTGTGAATAAGTGGTAGAAGAACTACACTTCAGAGGGATTTAAAATCCTCTTTTATTAAAGCACAATTATGTACAACCACTTCCCAACTCGGGAGGGATACAGAAAATAGAGACCGCACTTGGGTCTAAAATGAACAATCAAATTTAATTTAAACTAAAGCTATTAGAAATTTCCTCTAAACTAAATGGTGCTTAGCAAGATTTAACTAATACTGACACACTTAGAGTTACTTCAATAAGTAATCACTTAACAGCGCTACGGCTTAGAATTTAAATGCTAGCTAGTCAGGCGAACGTCGAATAGAATAACAGTGGTCTGAGACTAAAAGCTCTCTCACACTGAAAGGTTTCCACCTTTCGTTTAAATACTACTTGGCTCAACTTCAAATTAGCATAAAGATGAAACGCGCGCTTATTCTAACGGGAAGTTGAAATGAGAACAGATAGAAAGAGTCAAATTAACATAAAACTTTGTTAGTTTAACTAAAACCTTACAAATCATGCGTGCAGTGGTTCACAACCTACTATTTTACAAATGCTACCACACTTAAGAATCGTTTTAGATACCTCAGTTTACCACGTAAAAACCAAAAAGACTTAAATTTTTAAACGAGCATTTATTTAATATTTGCTACATATCTACATGTAATAATTAAAAGTATTGATACTATCATCTGGCTAGGAATAACACGTAGATTATATCGAAGAATAAACATTTACAAGAGAAAAGTTCGCGGCTCCCTATTAAACACTTATCATTTCAAAAATGGGAGAAACCCAAAGGTTTATGATTGCCACGATGTCCAGTTGTAAGAAGGTTATTAAGATCATTTGGAAATGAAATTTGTTGCTCTGGAGAAAATGCTTGCTAACTATAATAATTATTTAAATAAAATATTGTATTACTTCCAGAACACTTTCTGTAATTTAATCAGGAAAAAACGTTTATGCACGTTTAAAAAACAGGAAGAGGGAAAATTTTAAGCTCATGGACGGAAAGTCAAGTTGTTGTTGTTTACAACTGCAAATACCATTCCAATCGCTATTCTCCCGACAATATTCTTTACATGCGTAGCTTTAGTTTCGATTTCCAAGGAATTTCAGATGGTTTCAGTTGACAGGTTAATGCAACAAACCATACTGACAAGCCCATAAGTAACGGAGAAAAAAAAAGAACAACAGTTTGTCTCAACTCTTTTTAAAACATTCCAGTCTGCCAGACATTTACATTTCGGTTACTTATTTATACCATTTGATATTCCATATTGTAAGAAGTGATGTATCTATCTTAAGTACCTTGTCGCACAATAATACAGTTGTCATCCTATTAGGCTTAGGAGATTTTCCTGTTCTGCATCTTCACTGTAAAGATTATTCCTGACAAAAACAAGAAAAGAAAATATCTTTTTGAGACAATATGTTGCCTAACGTAGCAAATTGAGTCGCTGAATTTAGCATTTCGCATTTATTTTTTGTTCTTCTACTCAGGACGTTTCGATTTAGAATTTCAGAATCTGGATTGGGAATTTAATACTGTTCAATTTAATTATTTTTTGTTTTGTTTTGTTTCTATGATGTAACAACAAATTATTTTTTAAACAGTGGATGATTTCCTAACTGTTAATATATTAGGATGAGATAGCTATTGACATACGAATTTGTCGACGTTACTGATGCAGACAAATTTCAATTTCAATATCATAGTAAAACTTTTAAAGAGATGTTGTTTAAAGAAAATGACTCAAATTTCAGATTTATATGTTAAACAAAAATGTACTTCTTTACAATGACTGAACTGCTGACGAGCTAGTTGAATAAGATGAACTGTTCGATGCACCCGAGATCATAGAAATTTTCTTATCTGTTATTATTATTTAACATTATCATCTCCTATTTTATTTATGCTCTGATTTTCTGTAACATACAACTTTCTTGGCATTCACTGCGTTTTCAAATTGAGTATTTTTAACTATATTACTTAATTAATAATTGTACAAGATCATTTTTAAATGAAATTTTCCATTTTAAGACAGATTAATATTTATTTAAGAAAATCCAAATTTCTATTATGTTGAATGTCTTTTTAACAGTAATACTCCCACAGGAAAATTAAATATGTGAAAAACAACAGAAATTTTACCATATTTAGATTTTAACTATCAATGACCGAAGGCGTAGAAAATGGTATCGGTATGCAAATAATAATACTAATAATAATAAAGAAAAATAATAGGCTCGTTTATAGCATGCAGTGTCATATTTGTTTAAAGTATATGAATGTTGCTTTTTATGTAATGAAGAAATAATTCCCAAATACATAACTTCTCCATGGACTTTTACAATACGAACTTGATGCTATCTTCAATTGGGATGTGCGAACAACAGACCATGAGACTAATAGAGAATGTCTCACAATGAAATAGGCAAAACACAAAAGGTATATTGTTTTGCAATGAAAATTCATACACACAGTGTTTAATAGCCATGCAAGCAGGGCTCGACTTAGCCTAATTAGGGCCCGGGCAAAAACTTCTTTGGAGCCCTTTCTGCTTCCCAACTTCAGTAATGAAGAACCGAACTTTATTGTGGTATTTAAATTGTTCACCTCATATATACACTGGTTATCATAAATTAAGGAAAAATCACAAAATACACGATTACTGAAAAAGTTACATGTCGAATTTTGTGAAACTTACCCACAATATACAACATACACTGGCGTGCAAAAATTAAGGACGAGACGGTTTTTTCAATATAACTTTGTACAAAAGCTTTCCAAATCAACACATTTAATACCGTAAGATCCCCAATACGTAAGGACATGAGTAATGTAAGCAACACTTACTAAAAGAGAAATCAGAGGGATAAAAAGAAGCTTTATTGAAAAAGTAGCATGGAGCGCAATGCGACTGAAGGCCGAAACATCCCTGTGATGGATGTCCAGCAAGAAACATCCGGTCTTTAATAGGGGATATGATCTCCCCTGACTGCTAGGCAGGTTTCACATCATTTGTGCATGCTGGATATGTGGTTGTTAATGAGCTGTTGAGACACTGCTGCTCGTTCCTCTTGTAGCACCAATCGCAGTTTCGGAATCGTTACTGGCGATAAGTTACGTGCTGCCACGGGTCTCCCTAGTAAGTTCCGTACATGCTTGACGGGATTTAGATCCAGAGACCTTGCCGACCAATCCATGTGTTCAATATCTTCACTCTCCAACAGCTCTTCGACAGTAACTGTGCGATGAGGTGGAGCGTTGTCGTCCATGAAGAGGAACTGAGGACCCATAGCCCTTGTGAAAAGACGCATGTAAGGAAGAAGAACCTCGTTACAATAGCAGTCCCAGGTGACGAACCTCCTTGGGAGATATGAAGGTCGGTCCGGCTACCAAGCATTATGTCTGCTCGAACGAGAACTCCGCGACCTCCAAAACAGTCCCTTTTGATGATGTTGAAGGGGTTATTGCGTGTTCCCCGCTCTGTCCAGATGTGTATGTGTCTAGAATCGCAACTCAGACTAAATCTGCTCTCATCTGTAAAGAGTACTCGTCCCCATTCATTGTCTCTCCAATTCCGGTGTTCCCGGCACCACAGAGAACGCCTTCTCCGATGGGCAGGCGTTAGAGGTACACACCGTACAGGGCGTCGTGCAAACAGACCACCACCGTGCAGTCTTCTGGCCACGGTAAAACGCGATATCGGTCGTCCAGTCGCCTGTGTCGTGTGTCTAGCGATTTCTCCCGCTGTCTGCCGCCTGTTTCTTCTGGCCTGTAAGGCAATATACCGGTCATCTGCGGGTGTGGTTCCTCGTGGACGACCACTTCTAAACCCCCGGATAGCTGTTCCTGTAGTTTGAAATTGTCTCCAAAGTCGTGAAACGATGCTGTGAGCAATTCCGAACTCTGCAGCCACACTTGTCACACTGCGGCCTTCCTCAAAACCTCCCAATGATTCGACCTCGGGTAAAAGCATCCAGATGTCGTGTAACAGATTGATTATTCGCCATTTCTCGCTGAGGCAGCAACTCGGTGTGATTTTAACTGCTATACGGCGTGCAATCTCTTTGCCAGAAATACTGATCTTACACCGACAACATGCTTTATACTACTCAGACACTCCCCCATTACGTCTACCTGCATATCTGCGCATGTGCTACCGTACATCACCTTACTTAATCTCCTGATTGGTCTTTCTGTCCGCTCTGCCTCTTCCTTCAGCTGATATGCTAATTTTTCGACTTCGTCCTTAATTTTTGCACACCAGTGTATACTAAGGTATCAAATAACATAAAAAGAAATTACCAGACGATTATGGTATTATAGAAATTAGTACATGTATAAAATGAACAAATCGAAGGTGTCAGTTTGCTACAGGAAAAGTACCCTCAATATGGAATATGATCACCTCTAGAAGCGATACAGCACATACAGCGATGTGTGATGCTTTCAATTATGCGGTCCATCAGTTCCATAGGAAGCGAGAGCCATTGCTCTTGCAAAGCAGTTGCAAGCACAGCAAGGGTCTGTGGGGGGTGGATTGAGACCAGTTAGACGTCTCTCTAAAGCATCACAAAGATGCTCGATAGGATTTAAGCCAGGGGATCGAGTTGGCCCCTCCATGCGCATAATTGTTTCGTGTTGAAGATAATTATCTACGATGCGAGCCCTGTGTGATCTTGCGTTGTCGTCCTATAACAGGAAAGCATCACCTATTGCCCCGGCATATGGGCGCACATAAGCATCAAGGATGTCATCTCTATAAACCTGAGCATTCACGGTTTCCCTTGGAAAGACATAGAGGTCTGTGCGTCCACCCAAAGAGATGCCACCCCAAACACAGACACTACCTCTTCCATATGAATCTCTTTCACGGATGATAACGGATTCCAGGTTCTCTCCATATCAAATAATGCATAGTATCGCTTTCTAGACTAAACCTGGACTCATCAAGAGAACAGCCCTCCATTGATCAGGCGTCCAGTGGACATATTGTCGTGCCCACTGCAAGCAGTGTGTGACGTGAACGGCACGGAAATGGCTGGTCGCCTCGAATACAGACTACCTCCGTGAAGCCTTCTACGCACAGTTGACGCTGACACGAACTTTCCGGTGGCTGCAGCAAGGCAGGCTCAAACATGGACTTTTATGCTCATCGCAGATGACGTATTCCGATAGCAGCGCCACAAATTTGCATGTTGCAGTTTCACTCAGCTACTCTTACTTGCAACATATTCAAATTTTACACGGTTTGGCTTGTTATTGAGGGAGTTACCGCTATTTTTATGATTTTTCCTTAATTTATGATAAGTATAACAAGAAAATTGACTAGAACCTAAAAAAGCTATAACTTTCCCCCTCCAATGATCAGACGAAATATCGTTCTGTCCATTTTATTGATTGTCTGACAATTCTATGTCAGTCATTAAAAGGATGCAGCACATCTGAAAAGCCAAAATTTGACAAAAATGATATTTAAATTTATAATTAGGAAATGCCCATAATTAGAAATTCAGTGCAACAGAGAAAGATTATAAATAATACAGTAATATACCTTTAATTTTGTAATTACATACAACATTGTTATGAGACAATTTTGCATAATAAATCAATTTATGTAAAAATAGATCTTATAATACTTACTATTTATTTATAAATTGATGCTTAAGTTGTGTACATTTACGATGGCTCAATTAAGCCAGTCAGACGCCTGTATTTCTGTAAATATATCGCATTTTGCGATATTAAAAATACAAGCTTTTGACTGGGCAGATTTGTCCATCGTAATTGCGAAAATTTAGCTGAATTGCGCCCTAGAAAGCCAAAGATTTACGAAATATAGATTTATTTTTTTGTACTTAAACGATAGATTAATGAAGAAGCTAACGTAAAACTGGCCGATTTTACACTGTACTGATATTTTGTTTAAAAAAAGTTCATTAAAGAAGGAAATGTAAAATAAACTTTCTATTCGATTTGGGGCCCCCTTCTGATGTGTGGGTAAGGGGCAATCAAATGTTGCCGAAGTTCATATAGCGTAGTTGTATCTTCGGGTGCGTATGTTGGGCCATTCGTTTGGCAATTATCTGTGAAACATGTCCAATAGGTAGCATATCGGAGGAACAGAACAACACCATTGCTACCGGATGGGCTGTTGTTGAGCGTTGCGTGCCGGGTACGCTAGCGGATTTTCCTGTTGAAATTTGGCCGCACGCAAGGCTTGAAAGTAAAGGATGATAATACGTTTCAAAATTTCAAAGATACGATGGCTCTGAAATTTTAGAATTTAGGAGGATGTTAGAGTAAGATCCATAGTCAATCTAAACCATAGCTCTAAGTGGTGGATCGGAATAGCGAAGCATAATGCACGTTACGATGACTTTCAGCATATTGTCACTATCTCGGATACGACTATCAAGATGCTTTAGGCAGAATCGACTTTCGTTTGAAAACGCGATGTTGTGAATTTTGTTTGTCCATGCCACACATCGTATCAGCCGCTTACGTTAGTAGTGTAGTCAACAGCAATCGCAGCAATAGACTCTATGGAAAGATTCTCCTCCTCCGCAGACAGTTTCGAATGGTACTTTCTGATACAATTTATTCTCCAGTAGAACCTGAATTCTTGCCCTGACGTTCATGTTGCTGTGAGAATCATCATTGTCATGCCCACAAGCTTGCCTTCTCGTTCGTTTGGTTGACAAGGTTGGTGGAATCAATTCCATCAGTCGATCCGTCTCTCTTAAACCCACGATTGTATATTCACACCACTATGATGGATTTCGTACAAACTACATCCTAATTCTTAAATGATAAACCGCAGTCTGTCTAAGATACAATAGATACAATTTTTATACCAGCATCAAACATTTACTCGAAAGAGCGCGTTTTTCTTTTCGGTGAGTCATATTGAAGTTTCCACCCAAAGGACAACTGGAAAACACAGAATTCTCATACTTTAAAAACCGTTTACTGTTTTCTCTTTTATAATGCTTATAGTGCCCTTAGTTGAGCTCGTGATTTTTGCGTATGAGCTGTAATGTGTGCTATTTGCAGAACCTATCCAAATCTACGCATAAAGTAAAAACTTCAGGGCTGTTTGTTGCTTCTTTCAGGTGATGCATTTTGGTGGTTCATTAGTACGAGCTTTCACGTGTGAGTCTTTTCACATCCCAAGGATAAAATCTAATGGATTAAAGCCTCAATTTTTGAGTATTAAATGATAACCTCACTTCAGAACATTCACCTTCATAAAAAAAAAAAGTATTTAGAATTTTCTTGCATCATCCTTGGAAGAGGTGGTGGGGTTCTATCCTCGTGAAAATGTAATCAGGTTCTTCTGCGTATTATGAGGAAATAAGAACACTTCTGAAAGTAGATACTTTTATCGTCAGTAACAATACAAAAAGTCATCAATATTCAGAACAATCCATATATTTTATGCACGGTAGTATTGCACTTATTTCTGAATTTTTTGATGTATACTCAACAATTTTAGACTAAAAAAATAATTATTATTCAGTGAAATAAAAGCATATTAATAATTTTAAAATTTACTTTTTATCTCTCTACAACAACAATCTCGCTTAAGTAAGAATTCTATTTTTTTCTTTTTTCAAAGCATAATATATATATATACATATATATATTTGAATATAAGAAACATAATGCGGTACAACCCTTCTCCAACGATACGGTCCATTTACTTTGCGTTTTCACTTTCCGCTCTTCTGATACAAATAAAATACAACATCCGTAACGGTCCATCACTCTTCTCAGGTACGAGAGCTTTTACTTAACGTTACAACCTTTTCGTACCTTGACTAATGCTATCTGAGAGCATCTGGTGTTTGCTCACCGGTATGGAAATCTCTCCTACTTTAAATAAAATGCCTAGCAGATTTTTTTTGACATCAATATTCCTTCGTGTTTTTCTTTTGACTTCTTGCTAGACTTGTGATTCCTCCCATTGAAACTTCTCCTTAGCAATTTCAAACTTTCGGCGTTTTTCAGTAACCGTCAGCGATGAATTCGTAATATTTCGTTCAGGCTGAGTTAAGATTTTTTTTATTTTCCTCTACACTCCGCTTTTTGGTGGTATCGCTGTATCTCTGAATCTGAGAAAAAATACTTGTCAGTTTTCGATACTATGTTCTGTATCGATTAAGTACTACAGCATTTGAAGGTAAAATTTCATTACTTCTATCGATAGTACATTTTTCTAAAATTCTGCGGTAATTAAATAAGTGAAATTCAAATTCAATGAATTATTGTTACGAAATTTCCTTCAATTTCGTAAAACTGAAGAGGGTGGAACAGTAACTACATTAATTTTAGAAGTCAAACAACAAAAATCAGCGTTATATTTTTGATGATGCTAGTTAGATAGGTGTTGTCTTAAAATGAGGAAAAGAAAAAGATAGACAACAAAAAACACAAAGAAAAAGTAAACAGATAAAGATAGAATTTTTCCTTCGTATTCTGATGCTACGCTGCTATGTTATTATGAAATTTTGTTTTTAAACTGAATTTAAAGTTGTTTCACATTGCAAAATTATGTGTTAATTTAGACAGCTTATTATCTTCAGTACTAATTAACTACAAGCTGTAGAGTCATTAGGTATTTCTTTGGAAGCAGGAGGCATGAAAAATGTGCAATGCTTTTGCCGGGACTCGAACCATGGACCTCTCGAATACGCGCCGAGTGACCATTACACCACGAAGGCATAATATGAAGGCGGGAAAAATACCTTATATACTTCCCCTTTTGAAGAGCGACTGGGGATTAGGGGACCCAACCTCTAAATCTTCGTGGTGGAGAATCATCTTCCACCAACTTTTTTTTATTTCGGGAGCCACTGTAGAGAAATTAGGATTTTTGTTTGAAGCAGGAGTCGTGAAAAATGTGCAATACTCTCGCCAGTACTCGAACCACGGACCACTCGAATACGCGCCGAATGTGCTTGACCATTACACCCCGAAGGCATGCTAAGAAGGAGGGTGAAATACTTTATAAAGGAAAAAAGTGCTTCTGTCAACTTTTCGTCTTGTCAGTTAACTTAGAAAGCTAAATCTTTAAAAACGCAGACAAGATACAAATCTTTACTAAATGTTTGTTAACGCGACGTTTTATAGGTACAACTTCAATTCTCTGCTACCTTAGAAATATATAAATGCTTAAGTATGTATAACACAACAAATTTATTAAATGTCTGAACAATCTAGCTCCAATTTCTTGCGACGTCTAGGCCTAAACGCTCTCAAATACAAGAAACCCTAAAATAAAATCAAGTAGGTAAACAAACGGACTCTTTCAGATGCATTTCCAAAGCTGTCTGTCTAAATTACACTTCACTGTCTGTTTAAACTTCATGTAATTTGCATTATGATGAAGGCTTATGAAAGAAGTATAAGTGACAGGAAAGATTAAATATAAAATAATATGCCTAAGATAAACCTTAAGTTCATAATGTAAGTATTAAACTTTTCTAACTTCATAAACTAAGTATTAAACTTTCTCATATTCGTAAACTGACTATAATGCTGTTATGGGGATAAGTGTGGATATCTAAGTTTTTAGAAAAATGAGAGCAGGTTTTTAAGGATATTTTCCAACCGTCCTTCCTTCCCTTATTACTGTTCTAGGCCTATTCATGTAAGTAGAAAAAAGCAGAAGAAAATCATGAATTTCTCTTAAGATAACGTTTCGTTGCTAACATTTGACTGAAGTGTTACAAATTTCGAAGTTGCATACTGTTAAACAAAACTAATTTTGCATTTTATAATATATTGAATTTTGATTTTTTTCCTTTGTGATTCCCATTGGCATTGAGATACAATATTCAGTTCCTTTATTATCAACTATTTAATCTTTAATATAATTATATATGCATAGTCTTGATTTCGAAAGAAAGCACCAAACATTCACAAAAAATTTTCATATTCAATATATGTTATACAGATAATTGAAAAAGAAATGCATATTTCTTTTTAAACGTTGATGAAACTGATAAAAGATGGCCCCGGCTTAGAATTTACCGTTTCTGTTCCTTTTTTTACAATAATATTGTTTCAGAAAACATAATGTTATGAAGCGTGATAATTCATTAGAAACAGCCTGACAGCATCCCACAGCCCGAATTTGTGTTGATTTCAAAATGTCTGCCATATTTAATTTAAAGAGTGCAAAATTTTAAAAAAAGGGCAAGATCAGTTTGTAAAGTCATCTTTTAGCCGAAAGGCATGACTGTGGCAAAAATAGAAAAAACTAGAAATTTATAAAAGGCGAGACAAAATTAAAAAATAGGAAAAGAGAAAAGAAAAAGGGTAGGTGAAGTACTTAAATATATATGCTAATTAAAACGAATGGTCAGTGTTTTATTATTTCCCCGTAAACAAGGCTAAATATTTTACATTCTAACTTAAAAATAAAAAACTCAAATATCCCTTCCTTATCTTCCAAACACATCAAATTACTAAACGGAGCATATCTGAAATTAAAGTCAAGTCTCATTAAACCTAACGTATGTGTAGCTAAAATCTCAACTTAAACTCATCCTTTTTAATGTCATTTCTTCCAGGAAGAAAAAGAAGAGCATCAAAAAGGCTCGTTTGCATCGTTAAACGCCGTAAAGTCAAGCGGCCACCTCTCCCATAAACGTAATTAAGTCAATTTGTTGCCCGACGTACAGCGAAAGCGTTTGTGATCTCGAACCATTATCTAGGAGCGCCCTTCAATTCGGGACCTCGCTTTTGCCCCCGAGCTTGCGTTGACAGGTCGTCTTTTCTCCATAATTAGTAGATCTAGGAATAATTTATGAAAGTCAGAGCTACACCATAGCACAGGATTGAGTCGTCTCACCCTTTTCTAGGGAGATAGATAGAGGACGATAAGGTGGTAATTATTGAAACATTTGTTTTGCAGGGGAGGGTTGAGTTTTGAGGTTTCTCCATATCGGAAGGTTTAAATGAATATTTAAACTATTACTGTGATTTGCATTTTAAGAACACTTTTTAGTGAATTGAGATGTTTCGCTTTCCTTCAAAACAGTAATTACAAAGAGTATTTATTGAACCTGAAGATTCAACTTGTTAGATACTAAATAAATGTAATAAATCAACTCAAGTTTGGCGCACTCTTCTAATTGAGAAGAATCAGTCTGAGGAACGTGAAATAAGTCAAGTAAATAAAAAGGTTGGGGGGTTTTACTTATTTAATTCCAATGTTCAATCTCAGAACCCCACAAACACAAACATGCGAATAATCGCTTAAGTGTGTGAATAAACACGTAAGACTTAAAAAGGGTTAACTACCCTTTATTTCTTAGAGTATTTACAATCAGTTCCTAACTCGGAACTTACACAAGGCCTCCACTTGGGCTTGAACTTCAATAATTATGAAATTAAACTAAACTAAGCTTAACTAAAGCTATCTGAAAGATATAAGAATTCTAAGTAGTTGGACCGTAAATATTAATTAAATCGGCGAAGCCAAGCAAGGGCCTTAAGTATGGCCGAACGTAGCAGCTAAGAAAGAATATAGCCAAATGGCAACCGCACGCTAGTCAGGAAAATCAGACTCTCTCTCTCTAGAAGTAGGTGAAGCATCGACTTAAATAGCACTCTTCCTCATTTGCATTCACTGCGTTTCTGAAATTACCTTCAGGTAGGAGATTGTAAGCTGAAGTTAGAATGAATAGGAAAGAGGCATAACTTAAAATAACTGTTCATAAACTTAGGATAAACCTCACAAGGTTTTTATCTTCATATCACTGTAGATTTTGCAAACAATACTCTAAAACATGAAACATTTTTTGGTATAATTTACTTTTCTGTTGAATGTTTTAATTAGTGTTTCTTTTACTTAAATATTTATAAAAATGGCGGTGGTCTGCAAAGTATTATATAACCCGATTTCTTATATACGCCTTATGTACCGGAACAAGAGAGGAAGGTTTTTTTGTTCAAAATGTTCTTTAAAATTCAGAATTACCTCAGGAAAACATGTCAAAAATACGTATGATTGACAATCTCTCATTCTTTAAGTTTGCTGGGAAAGAAAAATTATTGACTTAATTTTTTTTTCAAAATGTAATATTAAGACCGTTTAGTTATTTTTCTAGTAGAATATTTAAGAGCCAGATATATGAAGCCAAATTATATACAGGCTCACGTATATGAGGATAATTTATTCATTTGTTTTTTTCCTTTGCCAAACAGCTTGGTAAATGGAGATAATTAATACCGTAACATAGCTCCACATGCCAAACAGCATGTGGAGCTACATTACGGTATGTAATTAAGGTAATATGGTATTGAAATTGTTGCCACCAAATATTAGAGCCCTGTGTTATATTTAAAGAAATTAAATAAGGAAGAGTCTGAATAAATATGTGTATATTTCTCGCATTGTGCTAAGACAACGGTACCTAGAGACATCAAATTTTGAAGAACGTAACTCTCCATCGAATATGGGCATCTGGAAGCCCTAGTTTGGAATTTGTTGTATTATCGATTTCATATTTTAACACTTTAACGAATTTTTTATAAAGAAACTCAACGATTTCAAAGAGAGAAATGGCAACACTGTACGGGAAAAAAAAAAACATTTTTATCTCCAGCGCGCGAGATTGTGTCTCGGAAATTCTACAGATGTGCTCATTTTAAAATTGTTTTCCGATATTGCTGTTGCACTGAATTTTATGGTTCATTTGCGAAGAATATGATATTTAATAAAACACACAAAAAGTTAAAAAAAGTCTTTTTGGGCGTAATGTAAAATCTGAACGCTTTCAGATTCTTTTCTTCTTTTTATTTATTTCGTGATTTACCTATCTTCATTTTTTTTATTAATATTATTTGCTAACTCAGTTTTTATTTTATTATATAATATACAATCAACGTTATATTACTTATACATTATATTACTAAAACATTAAAATTAACTTTATGTTACTTCAACATTATATTACTTATTTATTTTATACCTGTGTCACCGCAAATTTGAATCAGTTTCCATCAAAATTCTCTTCACTACCGAACCACACCTAATATTTCTCTAATGAAAAAACCATCTAGAAGAATTTAACATTTATAACTTCTTGCTCTCCAACCACGATAAAATCGTTGAAACATAAAAACACGGAATACAGTATAAAATAGTTTTAGGGCCGACTGATTCCTATTTATATTTAAATAACTGCATGAATTTAAAGAAATTCACATTTGAAATTTAAATTTGTTAAAATGAATATTATTGAATCTAAGTATCTAATAATTGAATATGATAACATGGTGGCTATAATACATTATATAACACAATATTGAACAGTATTGTTTTTTATATGAGATATCCCTAAAGCCACAGGTTCAGGTTCAGTTGGAAATGCAGTGGGACACCCAATGTTTACTATAAGTAATGTCGGTATTGTCCCACTACACTTCGGTTTATTTTTTAAATTAATATTCAAAATAGTACATAGTATAATATAACACATAATATAACAGTATAAATAGTATATCGATATTTTGATTGATATCATATCTATTAGATATAATTATAGAAGTTATAATGGGTATAATAATAGCAGGCTAACATCCATAATAGGCTAACAGTCATAATTTATAACAGTTCATAATAGTTCCATGAGATAAAGTTTATTATATGAATCTGTATCTTCTTCCTCTTCTTTTTCTTTTCTTTTTTTTACTATATCATTATTATTGCAAGGGTTTGTTTTTAAGATAATTAGGTAATAAATGTTTTAGATGAATTGCAGCTTCAAAAATGAGTTTTGACATTAATTTCTTTAGTGCTCACATAAATTTTTGCCTATTGAAGATATATATTTGATTGTATTTTCTATTTTATTTTTTAAATGTTTGTTGGTAATTGCAAAACGAAGAAAGGCACTGATATTTGAATTAGGCAATTTAATATGAGTTGACTTTGTTAAGGGACATTGAGTAATATAATGGATTGGATCACCTCTATTTCCACATACACATTGCTCAGAGTTTGAGATGTTGAATCTGAAGAAGTATGTGGGAAATGGCCCATGTCCAGTTAAAAAGCGGTTTATATAACCATTGACAATTGTACATGTATCATTTACATGTACAATGGTCAATTGTACATGTAAATGATACCACATTAATTTAAAAAATTAATTACCCTAAAGCCACAGTAATTTTTTTTCTTTTATTATGTACCCTTTCTCAAATTGGTAGTGATTTCGATCCTTCGTTATTAAAAAAATTTTGCCAATGGCAAAGCAACGGCAAAATTTCAAATACTGAAAAACTACTACACGTTAATCCCTGTATGTCAACGAAATTGATTACTTTTAGGGCAAACATTTAACCTCTTTAAAACCCTATTATATTAGCATGATCACAATTTTTTATTTCAATAAATTCAAAGAATGAATGTGGGTTTTCAAGGTATTTTAAATATTCTAAGGTATTTTAAATATTCTTCGAAACCAGGATATATTCGCTATAAGTATGCCGCAATAGCTGCATTTGTAAACAACCCCCAAGAGAGGGCGCACACTATTCAGGAGTCAACCTTCCCCTTCCTACACCCTGTACCCTAATCTTCTTTCATTAGAAACAGACTACCAGCCCCTTGGATAAGCCCTACTAAAACCTAGCGTCTAGGAAAACAGTATAAAACTTCTCATTAGTGACTGATGGGAATTTATTGCCTTCTTCTTTTTTCAAGTTTATAAAAAGTTAGAAAATGATGGATGCGCTATTCCTGGCAAAGCTGCGAACTCGCTCACCGAGGAATATTGCCTATAAATTTGTAATTTTTCACATCTGATTTATTCGAGAAGACTCAGTTTTTTTTAAGACTGTAAGATCTAAAATTAATGCTCTATGATGATGCATTCTGTTCTTATTAATCCGTGCCCGTCATGGCACCCAGTCAGTCATGATTTTAAAATTTTATTCAAGTTTTCAGAGTGAAAATAAATGGGTTTAAGACTTTAAATAAAACTGTTGGTTTTGTCATTCAAAAGAAAAACAACCTTCGAGTTCACCATCTTTATTTTATCTGCGATTATCTCTTAATGAGATCATAAGAACTCTTCTTTACCGTATAGTCGGTTCATAGTTTCAATTTTATTTCCTAATGTATTCAAAATTTACCCTGTAGAGATATTAGGTATTTTTTGAAAGCAAGCGAGATGAAAAATGAGCAATGCCCTGGTTGGGACTCGAATCACGGACCTCTCGAATATGCGCAAAGCTTGCTGACCACTACACTACGAAGGCAGGTTTAGTCGATGCAGAAGACGTGAGAAACAAGCAGTGCTCTTGTAGGGACTCGAACTCTAGATCTCCCGATGTTAAATGGACGTGCTCTACAATTACATACCATGAAAGCGAGTGGTAAAGTGGGAAAAACACCTTACAAATATACTTAGAGACTTTTTAACTCATCAAAAACATCTTTTAAAACTTTTCTCTTTAAGCGTAAAAAAAATATAAAATGAAAGTCTAAACTAAAATTCTAAAAGTTTATTTACGAGAGTTGAAGATACGAGTTCCTCCAAGGAGGAAAACATAGCTCCACTTTCAGTGCATAAGAGCACTGTGTAGAACAAAGCAAATATTCAGTAAGATTTTTAAATTTCTGTGTTTTAGAATTTTAAGGTTTGTATTATTTCGTTTAAGAGTTACTTTTAAGATTCTATGCACTTCTTCTTTTGACTTTAATAGCTTACTTTAGAATTACTTTGACAAATAGTGATATATAAAAGAGATTACGATGATGCGATATTTTCTGGATTGTCTGACTGCTCTTTGCCTAAATAAGGGTTTAACTAAGTTTTTATTTTTATGCGGACACTGTTGATATGGATTAAAATCTGTATTTGATTAGGCCTTATTTCAAGAGTCTTAGTAAAATGGTACCATACACTTCCAGGTTCTATACCTGACTATCTAAACTGAACCAAAATAAAATAATATTGATTAGAATTTGAAAAAATGTCGGTAACTCAAGGCGAACAGTTGAAAATGAAGAAGATTCCTTCCGCAAATGCTAAACGTTTTGAAAGCTAAATATATTTTGTGTTTCTAACAAGTGTTCTAAGACTTTTGTGGCCTTTTTTTACGTTTCTGGTTAATTATTAATTTATTTAAATTTTTTAAGTCATTCTTCTAATATTATTGTACGTGGTTTTGTAAAAAACGAGAATATGTATATTATTGAAAAAGTATTCCAGCTTAACCCATTACACATTTGCAACAAAATTTAAGGCTTCCCGACACTTCAAGGAGAACCACTATATAGGAAAGACAATTGTACAAAAAATTAAAAATTTTTATTCTTATTAATTATTCTTTAAGAATTAGTTACAAGTTTTTTACGGAAACTTTTAAATATAAGTGTCAGTTAACAATATATTTAGAAAGTTTAAAAGGATGTAAAGATATTCTTTCCCTTGACTAATGTTTTACTGCAAGACTTTATTTTCTACTTCTATTCGTTTCGACACCCATAGTGCCAGAAGTATATGCACTTAATATAAAAGAAAGCCAAATGTCTCCGATCGGCTTTCTGAAAGACCTTCCAATGCTTTTAAAAGATTTTCAGTTCCATAAAGGTTTTCAAGAAGTTTCTTAACTCAAAAAACGGATTTCTGCAGGATCCAAAATTCAGTTTTGCTCCTAGTATTTAGCTAGCGTTTAATCGACCACGACGTTTATGAAGTAACTTCATTATTATTGAAACTCTTTAGCGCATGTTCATTTTTATATCTCTCTGCTTTTTTACAACTGTAATAAAAATAATGTTTAACTATTTAAAAATCGAGAGCGAGATTTTAATTTTTCTTAAAATTGTTCGCATAATATCTATGCTAACGTATGTTTTTAGGTGCTGTCAAATATTATTGATGTAAGTGAAGGAAATTATTTGAAACAACTTCCATCCATGGTAAGCTCATCCAGGATCTTGATGGTATCTTCATTCTAAATTGCAATAAAATCTCAGTTCACGGGTTTAATTCGTTCTTGAAGTCCATAAGCATCCGAACTGATGTAAACCTAAACTATTTTCATCACAGGAGTTAATGAAATATAAGGAGCCAAATCATTCCTGAACCAGAAAGGACAGCGTATTTAAAATTTGCAGCAGGACTAAGTTCATAACACAAAAATTAAAGACATCTTTAAATCTAAGGGAAAACGAGATAAACACTGTATTAAACAGATAAAAAACACAAACGTTTTACTGAATTCTACCATACTGATACGAAGGAGAGTTGACAGCACAAATGGAAATTAATGTGGCAGAGATATATTATTGGACTGCCAAGTCCGTTTCCATAAAAACATCAGGTCTTTCTCAGATATTTTTTCGCGTGTGTTTGTCTCTGTGCAAGTGTGTGGTTATAGTGCCACTTGACTCTGCCTAAAATTTCCTGGACTTTCGTTTCATGCAAAATTTATCCATGATGATTTATTGTTGTCTGTGCTTTAAAATACTTCGACATATGACAAAGAGACATGGTATTATCACTGAAAACGCTTTAACAGTAGCTTGCTACCGATTTATTAGGATGATTATCGTTGCATAAAACATTGCCCCTTATTCTGCTTTTCTCAGATTTCGCAGATGAAATAGATTCATCTTCTGCTTTTTCCTCTTCTTCAGAAGGCATTTCCTTCAAAGTTGTCTTTTACAGCTTATGACGGTTTTCAGTTCAGTCTAATTGAATTAACATTTTGTGATCTTCTAGTAACTCCTCTACATCTTCGTTGCTATCTTCTAAGTTCACGAATTTCTCTGGAAACTCAGTATTATAGACAAAAAAAAATTCCGCAATTATTAAAGCTCTTAAAGTCTATGCCTATTATAAAATCTGGCTATAATTTCGTCCGGGCTGAAGTCGTGGTCCTGTAAGTCGCTTGCTACCTAGCTTTGATAATGCAAGTTATGCGAAGAAACGTATTAAAAAGATGCTTCAACAAGTTCCTGAGTACGAATTCTGTGTCAGATGTTTCCTGAAAACACCTTTGAAAATAATTTTTAGAAGACTCGAGTGTTTTTAATTCGAAAACTCGTTTTTCATTTGCTACATTTTTTGTTCGGACAATTTGTTTGTGAACCTACTTATTCATGATCCAAGGTTTCACTGCATTATGAAAACACCTAATAAATCCAAAGGAAATTAGTAACGTCAAATATTATATATTTGACTATCGACAATTATAATTAGTTATCAAGTCAATGCATGTCGTAAATATTAAATCTGAATAAGTTTCATATCTTTTGTTTTACTTAAGTTCAACAGCCACTAAGGTAGCCTAAGACTTGAAAACGTTTCTTCTTTTTACTCAGATTCTTTATTCAATCGTTAGCAACGAAGTTCTTTAAATACACTCATGGATTATAAAACATTAAAAGGCTTTATGTAAGTGTGCTTCACCTACAATATTTATAATAAATATGGAATCTTCCGAAAAAATTTATAATACAAAAGATCAGCGTTTTTAAATAATCCCTAAGTGTTGTCTTGGGAAATAGCATCTGTGTCTCTGTTGTCTTAGAAAATAACTTCTTCATCTAACTATAAGAGTACATTGTTATCAATTTTTATTTATGCTTTTTCCAATAAGTTCTTTGTATTCGTTATGATAAAAAGATCTTTTAAGTTTGTGCATATTTATAATACTTTCAGGACACATTAATTAAGCAATTCCTTCTAAAATAATCACTGTTCTAGGGATGTAACGTTGCATTTGGAATTTTTAAAACAATTGGTCTGTCTGTGTTAAACTTACGATTTGAAGACTTATTTACTTGAAAAATGACAAACGAGGTTCTGAAGGGACGAATAATAACCCTCTCGCCTCTTAAAAGTACTTAAAAGATAGAATGTCCTTTAAAGGCATGTCAACAAGCTGGGTTATTTATCGTTGTCTGGGCTGATCTTGACGGATGATTATGGTCCTCGCAAATCCTTTGACGTCACGTGTGATTGATGGTCATCCTCTCTATTTGTACCCACCCTATCGATTTCAAAACCTCCTTTGCCCCTTTTGCAAAACACCTTCCCCTTTTCTAATAATGCCTATCACCATCTCTCACAAGCCAGAGTAAGGGATTATTACGATGTCCGTAAACACTGCTGGTTGACTGATGTGCCACTTTCTAGCAGATCAGGAAAACACTCAATGAATGTATTCTGTTGGAGATTAAATTGTTAATGGCTTCGGAATTGGTTGGTCAGAATTAATGAATACTTAAATTAAACAGTTCGTACAATCAACAGGTTTATCATTTGAATGCATTCTGCTGCAAGTGTAGGTCAACGAAACACGACAAATTATTTCGTCCAGTTTATGAAAAGATTCAGTTAGTGTTGGCATTTTCCAGTAATGCTGCAGATAGAAGACTACGTTTCAACCTTCATATAAAAAAACCGTTAATAAAATAAAAGCTATAGTTAGGCGAGTTTATTAGAAACTCTGCAGTGCAGATGTAATTAATAGTTCTCTTGCTCATTTATGAACGCAACTATGTTTAGTTACTGAATGGCTATGTGTTTCGTTGGATATTGATATATTCATCTCACTATTCCTGCAATATTAAATTATAGATACCTGTACTTATCAGAATCTAGATGGAAAGTATCATATCAAAATGGATGAGAAAGATTTATTTCGTTGACAAGACTGTAACTTCGGTTTGCATAAATAGATGGCGTTACGTTCGTTTTGTTATTCTTCCGACTATATCTTATATTTTTTAACCTTTTAAGATTTTACAGCTGATGTTTTAGCTAGAAAAACGAATTCCGCGTATTTTTGTTTACAACTGTTAGTTAATAGAGAATGCAAAAATAAACATTTTCAGTATATTTTACTTTCTAATTTTCATTAAGCAAGAAAGAGGCTGAGGCTCACAAAGAGATATTTAAGTTTATAATGTTGATTGCTTAACAGAACGCATCTGTCAGAAGTGTTTTAAAGAAATTCATTCTGAAGATTTTTCACTTAAAGTTGGCCAACATTCCGGCCGACTTTCTGAACTTGATAGTGACGAAATTGAAGCCACAATTGAATCGAATCGTGATATGACTGTGCAAGAGATTGCAAAATGGTTAAATGTATCACACACACAACAATTTAAAATTCCTTAAAATTGTAGAATCCTTAGGTTTTTCTTTGAAACAGGAGATGTGAAAAATGAGCGATGCCCTCGCCAGGACTCGAACCTGGACCTCTCGAAGACGTGCTAAGTGTGCTACCGTTATACCACGGAGGCATGCTGGAAGGAGGAAAAAATACCTTATATACTCCCCCTTTTAAAGGGCGACTGCGGATTAGAGGAACCAGTGGACAAATCCTGTTAGTGACGCATTATTTTTCATCACCTTTTAGTTCGGGTGCCACTGTACACTCATTAGGTTATTTTGAAGCAGGAGACTTGAAGAATGAGCAATGGACTCACCGGGACTCGAACCTGGATCTCTCGAATATACGCCGAATGTGCTAGCGCTACACTACGAAGGCATGCTGGAAGAAGGGAGAAAATACCTTATAAGATGCTGTGAACTCGTTACGAAGCTCGATATTTGGGTTCTACATGAATTGGAAAAAATTCACTTGAAATAGCGAATCAGTATTTCAGATACGCGTTTCAAACATAACGCTTCCACCCTTTTTTGAAACAAATAATCGCTACTGATGAAAAATGGATCGAAAAAAATCATAATCTAAGCATAATGCATCAGCGCAAATCATATCGAAACTGGATCAACGAAAGATTCGCTCTCTATATGGCGGGATTCAAAGGTGCTGTGTATTTTCAGCTGCTTCTAAGCAACCAAACGATCAACTCAGATCTTTACTGCCAACAACTTGTAGAGACATTAGCACATTAGGATGTTGAGAGACGCGAAAAATGAGCAATGCCCTCGCCGGGATTTGAGCCTCGGACCTTCCGAATACGCGCCGAGTGTGCTGACCATTACACTACGAAGGCATGCTAAGAAGGTGCGAGAAATACCTTATAGACTTATGAAATTGGAAAAATGAATCAAAGAGAAAAAGGCCAGTGTTGGCAAATCGTAAACGAATTGTGTTTCACCATGACAGTGCGAGAACTCATATATTTTTAGCAACTTGTATGAAATTATCGGAGCTTGGTTGGGAACGGATTTCGCATCTCCCATATAGCCCTGACTTTGCACGATCGGACTACCCTTTATTTAGAAATTTGTAAAACTTTTAAATGGTAAAAATATTAGTAATAATGATGGCCTCCAATCGTACTCTGTTCAGTTTCTTGCTGATAAAGACCAGAAGTTCTATGAGCAAGGAATCATGAAATTACCGGAAAGATAATAAAAGGTTATCGAACCATTTTTTGTATAGAAGAACACTGAGTTTTATTTGACACTAAAAAGCCGAAATTACTGTGTTGTCAACTCGACAGTAGAATGCCGCTGTATATAGTTTTGCTAACATGATCTAAATTAGCAATCGATATGTTCTAACACGTTCAGGTTTCAGATAAAAGTAGAAGTGGTAGTGGATTTTTGCTTTTATTTCGCTCTGAAAAATCAAATAATTGGAATTTTAAGCATCAGAATATTCAAAGTAAGCCGGAAAATATTAATATTATATTTTAGTTGTAACATAAAATTTTCTTAGCATGTATTACTAGATACCATTTTTAATAGTATAATTAATCCTTAATTTATGCTTTTATTGTCAATTCGAAATTCGAAATTAAAGAAACTTAACGCAGTTTCAAAGTATTTTTTGCTATCAATAATGGATTTCAGTTGAAAAATGTAGTTTAGTGAAAATTAAAATGAGTGAGTTAAGTATTTTCACTTTTTATCCTTCGAAGTTAGATTCTCTGTTCAAATTTTTAAATTCTCTGATGCGGCTAAGTAAGAGAATAAAAATTTCCATTACGTAAATAAAAGGTCTTCTTTAAAATAAAAAAATGCTTTTCTTCTCTTTTTCATATTCTTTTCCTGTCCATTTTTTTAACAGTATCACGATGGAAGACGAATGCATCCTTTGTCCAATAGCCGGTGAGCATGTCATCATGACATAAGACTAAATTATATACCATGAATATTCTTCCACACATAGTGACACACCATCCTAGTTTTGATAGAGGGTACCTTGGGCACCATGTCCGGAGGTCAGTTACCGTTTCTTCTGCTACGAAACTCGTGAGAGCACTTTCAGATCCATATATTTTATACAGTCCTCTTCCATAAAGAACCACGATCATAAAGTTCTAACTTTCCTCAATGAATCAAGCTGTGGCAGCCATGTTGCTAACAAGACAACCACATCGAGCTTTGTTCTGTGTGCTTGCGGGATCGAAATGAAGATATGTTTTACATAATCCATTTTTTTCAAAGTCTTTCTACGTCATATGACTAAAAGCTATTGGATATGTTGTAACTATCTGCATGAGTAAATATTTTTAGTAGTTAATATTGTACATGATATCTGCTGTTAAAACCGTATGAAAATTTGAAAAATTCGACTAAAATTACTTAAAAGATATCCAACTGTATCACACTAAGCTAATGAATCCGTTTTTAATGAAACTGTTCCTGTAAGTACTCATATAAGCTGATATAGTCTAATTTGATAAATGGTAACTAAAGATAATTCCGTTTACTATGACCAAGCAAGAATTTTCTACGCCTGATCAAAATTAATTTCGTATTAAATTAGGTTACATTCACTGAGACTGTATATTTGTTAAGGACATTTTCACAAACTTGATCACGAGAGTATTTAAGATCATCCTGAAACAAATAAAATTTAGGCTTTTTGAGTTTGTCATAAATAAAATTAAACCGGCGTTTATACATGCGAAATAAGATCAGGAGCTTTTCATTAAAACTCCTCGTGAATTCGGTTTAAAAAATTCATTTATTCGCCGGATGATTATTTCAAATAGTTATTTTTTTTCTTGCCATAAATTATTTTCAAAAGATATGATAACTAATTTTTAACAAGTTTGCTTTTTAATCTACAAATGATTTGAAATAAAATTTTGAATACCTAATAAAAAATTTTATTAACTGGTTTCCATAGAAGTTACAAAAATCATAAACACCCTTTTTATTTTTATTTCTTCGAGTTAAATATAATATTTCTTTTCATTTCTGAAATGAACTTGGAAGTACTAGTCGACAGTTAATTTATTATTTAGTACTGTTTAATCTAGATGAAAAAGCATAAGAAGACAAATCAAATTTGCTTAAAGTTCTTATTAAATGTATGAAAAGCGCCAAATAGATTTCTATAGAAGGTATATTAAAAATTAGCTGCGCGTCCCCCTGCCCCGCTAAAAGCTAAAGGTAAAAAAAGATTTTTTACCTTTAGCTCATGGGTTACTTTAGTTAATTGGGACATCACTCGAAATCTCAATTAACTAAAGAGCAGAATAATGTACTGCGCTTAAAATTCATCTAAGACGAGCATGTAAGCATAACACGTTACTTTACAATTGTCATACGCTGTGTGTATTGCCCAGAGTGCACTGGAAATTCCTATACGTTATGTCATACATGCTTTAAAACAACATTGTATTATATTAAGTATCAGAAAGCTATTATGCCTGTCAAATTTTGATTGCTGTGGAAAAAGATATTTCTAAAGGAGAATTTTAAGAAAGTTTCAAACGATAAATTTATTACAAAGTGATTTAGTTCTATTTCCTTTTATCGTTTCAGTTTAAAACATCCCAATTAAAATGCAAGCATCCCAGCAAATTTTACAATTAAAATGCAAAGTTTTAGTCTTACAGCTATTGTGCATTTAAGCTTATCATAAATGATATCCCTTAAAAATAGTTGGGAATATATAATGAAAAATACCATAAAAATTACTGTAAAATATAAAAGACTAGAAATGTTTCGCCTCAGATACCGCATTACTTCGATTAATCAGGACAACAATTCGCGATTAACTCAGAAGCCAAATGGTATCAGTTATTTTTAATGTTTAAGTAGTTTACAATATTTTAATAATAATTTTAAAATAAGCAATGCATATTTTATACTTAAAACTATTGTACATCATCGCTGTATAATAAATGATATACTATAAAAGTAACTCTAAATGTTTTCTAGGAAACATTCTATAAAACTTCTATAAAAATATACTACCCGACGTTGCAAATGCATCACTAAGAAGGAGTGGCCCGAAAATTATGCAAATTTCATGGCAGACACACGTCACCGAGTTACGCGAATGATGTGGAATGCGCAGCTCTTCAGCGCACGTTGAAGAAGATATAAGGGAAGGGCGTTTTTTCTGCTAGGGATATCATTGTAAAAAATTCGTTCTTGTCTCAGAGGACGCCTGTAATAGCAGACAATGCCAGGCCATCGAAAATGGAGGCAGTTGCAGCAGACAGACGATTTTACGAGGAGCATGATGATAGGATTGAGAAGGGCAGATTGTTCCATACGGCAAATCTTAGCTGATACACACCTAGACGCGTAGACAGTGCACTGGCTGTGGCGACGATGGTTGAAACAAGGAAATGTGAAAAGTTCGAAGGTTGTCCTGCAGCCAGAGTGACGTCAGCACGCGTAGATCGACGCATCCACCTACAAGCGCTGGCGCATTCGCAAGCCACTTCCACCTCCATTCTGCAAGATGTTCAAGACACCCTAGATGTTCCCATGTCGACAAGAACCATTTGCTGTCTATTGATGGCTAGTGGTTAACACTCGCGTCGTCTGTTAAGAAGACTGCCATTGACCACACATCATAGACCCCAACATGCGCAATGGTGCCGGCCTCGAGCGATATGGACGACCGCACAGGATCCTGTTCTCAGATGAGGCACGCTTCTGTTTCTCCAGTGACAGCCGCCACTACGTATTCCAATGACGGCCCAATGATACGGGATGATGTGCTGCCACCTGTGGCACTCTCCTACCTTCAGGGAGTGCCCAGTGCCCTTTATCAGCAGGATAACGCCCGACCACACACTGCTCGCAACAGCCAACGTGCTCTACAAGGTGTACAGATGATTCCCTGGGCAATGTTGTCTTTTGATCTCACACCAATCGAACACATTTTGGACTTGATTGAACGCCATTTGCAGACCCTGCCATTGCGGCGTTCAGAAGACGAACTGTGGCAAGTGGGTTAAAGGGAATGGAGAGCCATTCCTCAGGACACCATCCTTAATCTCAGTGACTCTGTAGCTAGACTTATTGCTTCGTAAATCGCTGTTGAAAGTGGTCCTATAACCTACTGAGTCTGAACCTCCACCTGAAACACACTGTTGTTTAAGTCAAGGCGTCCTTTCCATACGTGGAGGATTCTTCCTTCTTCATAGTGTGCAAAGACGCAGCCTTCTCCGTCTTGCTGTTTAGAGCCGTCTGTGTATATTTGTAGTCTCGAAACCTGCGTCACTGAGAGTGTGTCGGTGAGATGTTAATGCTTATTTCTGTGCCGTTACAGAATGCAAATGCAATCTGTCCTTGTCTGACCATGTAAATGTTCTTGTTAACATCCTAACAAAATCCCGAAGCGGCCTCTTGAGGTCCCAGGGAGTTGTTTCTGGTTAGGGGGACATATGCCTGTTTACCTCTGCTAAGCATCAGGAATCTACGTCTTCCATCACCAACCAACCAATCTACAGAGCCGACGCTGTTCTCGCTCTGTATGATGCATATCATTTCGAAATAAAGATCACTTATTGTCGCTGTTGTGTCTCTCTGTTTGCCGAGTTACGTCACTTTCTGGCCTATCCTTCTTGATGTTGCATTTTAAATGTCGGGTAGTGTATAAAAGAATAAAATTTTGTCGCTTTAGAAAATGAGTTACTAGGATTGATGGAACCATCAGTCTAGTCTGCGATTAACCACCGAAGAGCCAGAGCCGATTGATGCCTTTCACTTGTAATTTATTCTTTTTTTTTTTTTTTTTGAAAAGCATAAAATTCATCAAACTATGAAAGAAAGCTTAAGCATGATGTTATACAGTATTGATGATGATTACTATATATGTAATAATAATTCTGCCGATACTTTGATGATTCATTCAACATTCCGCGTAGATAGAAGGACAGAGGTGTGTAAGATAGAAGGACAGAGGTGTGTAAGATAGAAGGACAGAGGTGTGTAAGACAGATATCTGAGATGCAAAAACGAAGAAAAAATAAGTCGTGGCTGAACAATAAAAACGCACAATTATTCACATTCAATTTTCTGAACTATTTCGTTATGGGTGCACTTTCTATTTACTTTATGAATGCACTATTCATCCCACAATTCTGTAAAGCTTACATCTTCTTAGACAAAGGATGAAGCAGAAGCAGATAACTATACGTGGCTAGATCACAGGCAAAGCAGAAGGTCTGCACATGCAGTAAGAACGGCATTTATAGCCTTGTTTGAGAGTTTTGAGCTGTGTTAGATAAGAACTGTTGCAGTGCAGAAGGCATATGTAAGCATGAAACACAAAAACGCAGTCCAGAAAATTTATTTTAAACAATTTAGAACAGAAAGTGGAAATAGATGAATTAAAAGGAGGATTTGAGCTATTGCTAATTTAAGTTATAATTTTGAGTTGCTTATTTTTTTACTTAACACACAACACATACACACACACATATATATATATATATATAAAATTTTGAATTGGAAATGACCCGTCTTTCGTTTCAAGTGCGTCTCAGTTAATATAAAACTTCGCACTTATTTTTGTTTTTAAGAAAAAATGTCTTGGTTTTCTTTACGTTATGTTTAAAAGTAACGGAAAGAATACATATACGCACATATATACTATAAAAGATAATGTTTCAGGAATTACAAACCGTAACTTCTTTTATATAAAAAAGCACTGTTTATTTTATTTCTTTTTACATAATAACGGAATTTCCTTTCTGGGGATAATGAAATTTCGGAAACGTAAACGGTTATTCAACGGAAATAAATTGTTCTCTGGTTAGCCACTTTTATTTTTACTCTCACTCTCCATTAGCAGAACAAAGATTAAACCCTTGGCTTAGAATACAAAAAAAAAACGAAAACTGAACCGATTTGATTTTAACTGTTCTTCTGTATTTGGCTACAATCTTTCAAATCGCTTAGCTCTTTAAAACTATTCATCCGTGAAAAAGAACGTATATTTCGCTCTAATAAACTACCTCTCTATTATCCGAATAAAAGGTTCTGTTCATTTCTGTGCAAAAAATTGCCTTATCGCATTGATTTAAGATAGTCATAAATTACGAAAGCTTCGTTCATGCATGCAATACTACGTAAAAGAATTAATGGCATCAGCAAAGAATCATACTTTTTGGAATAGTATGATGCATTCCATGAAAATGAAAAGTATTATTCTAATCTTTTCTCAAATGTTCTAGTTTTATGGCATATGCAGAAATTCTAATGGAGCTTTAGTTAATTTTATTTATTAGTTTCTTTTGTGCTGTTATCCTTCGTGCTTAAAATGACAGTTTCGCTAACTCCATTCGCTTCGAATATGAAATACGAAATAGTTTTGCTGAACATGGCAACCGTAAGTAATTCTGGTAATTGTAAAGGATACGGATGGCTAATAAGGGAAAATAAAGGAAGTTTTATGTCTCGTAGTATTTTAACTTACTGTTTTATTCATTATCATACTCATGCATGAAATCGGGAAAATCAGCTATTTTCAAAGTTCTCTAATAAATTTAAATTTTAGAAGCTAAATGTTTTCGAATAGTAAACTGGAAATAAACAAAATAGAGCAATAACACAGAAAATATAGTCAAAAATTCTTTTGTTATGCATGCATTATATGCATGTTTTCAGTTTTCTCATTTTTATTTTAGTGGCGGAGGAATAAAGAAAATATAAATAGTGCAAAATAAAAAGGAATAAATGTAATCAGTGTCTAATTTGTTTGAATTTATTATCCTTAATATTTGGCTTAGGGATTTCCAGAATCTCATCCTAAATCTCAGAAAATTTTAGTTATCGGATATGAAGTAAAATGGTTACAAACTTGTCACAAACACACAACGCTGTATCATCTCTCATATAGTGACAGATGAAAATCCGTTTCAGCAAATGATAGCAATGCATGGGCATTCTGCGTAAGACAGATTATAAGGTATTTCCTCCCTCCTTTCTGCACGCCTTCGTGGTGTAACGGTAGCACACTCGACTCGTATTCGAGATTCCAGGTTCGAGTCCTGGAGAGGACTTTGCTCATTTTTCATGTATTCC
>KK116553.1:287155-301602 GCA_000611955.2 Stegodyphus mimosarum | reverse complement strand
ATATTGTTTCTTTAGAAACTAATTAGTAAAACATATAGGATATATATATATATATATATATGTGCATATATATGATTGATGCAACCGATTGCAATGAAAAAGGCAAATGCGGAACTGCATGTTATAGCAGTCCCATTTTTAAAATTTCAACCTTCTACTGCTACTCGTTCTTGAGTTATGCGAGATATATGCATATGTACGTAGGTACGTACAGACGTCAAGGAAACAAATCTCATCTGAATCCATTTTAAATCCATTTTACAATCCTCTTTTGGAAAAAACATTCCTTTATTCTGTTCGTACATACAGATGACACGTAAGAAAAATCATTCAGATGCATCCGAGAGCAGTTGAAATGGGTTTTTTCGTTAAAATATATACCCGAAATTTTTAGCGATTACACTACTTCTTTAACTTCGAAGTAAAAAGTAACTTCTGTCTATTTATGCCTGAATGGCTTTCACAGTTACTTTTACTCATGTTTGCAATCAAAGATACTTATATTTTCTATCTAAAGAATGGAACGTGTTTGTATAAAGTGATTATTTATTCCTTACATTATTCTGAAGCGCTGTTTTCATTGACATGTTATGAATCAAATAATGAGTGATTATTTTTATATTACACATTTCTAACTTTATTTAAGTTTGAGCTGCATTGGAAGCTATGGTTGATGGTTATTTAGTTCTATTTTGATCAATTTTTAGTACTAATTGTATTCACTTCGGTTAATTTGCAATTCCCAGATGTAATTAGGCGGAGGAAGTATGACTTCCCTAGTCCTCAGCTTATTGTTTATTACTAATTTGAAGATAAGCAACACATATACAACAAGGGTTTCGTGGTTTTGAAAATTTACATTTATATCCCAACAAGTATATTTCCCACCCGAAGTCTTTGACGATTTCCTGTCTGTCGCGTAAGTAGACTAAGAAGGAAGGATTTTGATATTTTTTTAAAAGCCTAAAACTCTGAAGCGTTTTAGCTAAGAATACTTTTTTTGATATCCCACTCGTATTTTCCCATAAAATATAAGCGTGATAAATTCTTTCAGAAGCTTTACTCAGACGCAGTTCTTTTTTTTCTTCTAAAATCGCAGTTTAGTTCGAAAATCAGTTCTGAAAATGTTGCTATTTCAAACCCTTTGAAGATGACGTTTTTACCATAAAATACCACTCATCCATTCTGTCAATATTTCTTATTGGCAGACCTAAATTCGGCAGAAACTTTTCAAATAAATATACTATTTTCAACAGTTTTAAAAAAGCATTTTCTATATCCTAAATAATCATTTGAATACAAATCAATTCAAATAATCATTTGAATAGAAATGTGATCTTATTATTTAATAATCCTATTGAAAATTTGCAATTTTTAGTCCAAAGGAACTTTAGCTCACAAACGCTGTCAGTCTTCAAACGCACTGTAAAGGGTGTATCACTTTTTAAATTGATGCCACCAAAAGTTATCGCCCCGTGTTATACACTCATGTCCATAAATTAAGGATAATTCGGAGTCACGCGGAAATCGAACTCTAAAATAAATATATCACCTGTAAAATCACTACACACATCTTCAAGAATCATATGCAAATTTCAGGAAGTAACCAGATGACACCAGTGGTACGTCACAATGACGAGAGTGTAAAAGCGTGATATATAAGGAATACAGGCAAAGAAGTAAAAGTGTTCGCAGGCGCTTTATAAGCATTTCAGTGCAATAACCGAATAGTTCTGACACAAAGGACGCATTTGGATGATTTTTTACATGGTAGAATTATCGGCCGTCTGGAATGTGGGCGTACCCAACTGGAAGTATCAGACGAACTTGGAATTGCCCAGAGTGTCATCTCCAGGCCTTGGCAACGATTCCAAGATGATGGTAATGTGAGTAGACGTTACAGCACAGGTCGCCCAGAGTTACAACGCCGAATGAGGACCGGTATTTGATAGTTACTGCCAAAAGAAACAGGCGGAGCACAGCCTCAGAGCTGTCTCGTCCGCTCTCTTCAGCCACTGGTGCGACAATTTCAAGATAGACCGTGTACAGACGCTTAGGGCAGATTGGTCTATATGCTCGTAGACCTGTCGGATGCGTTCCATTTACTGCAACTCACTGTCGCCTGTGGTTAGCCAGGAGTAGAGAGCGTGCATTGTGGACACCGCAACAGTGGGCTTGTGTGATGTTTTCCGACGAGTCAAGGTTTAGCTTGCAGTCTGATTCTCGCCGGACTTTGATATGGAGAGCTCCAGATACCCGTTACCACCAAGAAAACATCATTGAACGACACCGTTACAGTAGTTCAGGAGTGCTCGTTTGGGGTGGAATTATTCTGGGCTCCAGAACTAACCTGCATGTTCAAATTGGAACCATGACAAGTCAAATCTATCGGGACGTCGTTCTGGAACAACATGGACGTTTGTTTCGGGCGCCATGGGCGCACAATTTGTGTTTATGGATGCCAACGCGCGTCCTCACCGTGCAAACATCGCAAGCGAATGCCTTCAATCGGAGGATATCACCCGTATGGACCTTGCCAGCATTCTCGCCGGACTTGAATCCAGTACAGCACGTGTGGGACATGCTTGGTCGCCAAGTTGCAGCCCGTCAACCTCCTCCTACATGTCTACCGGAACTTCGGAGAGCATTGTTTCTTGAGTGGTACAATATCCCCCAAGCTCAGATCGATAATTTGATACTCAGCCTGCCTAGGCGTTGTACGGACTGTATTGCATCGTCTGGGAGACATACAGGGTATTAACAATCATACCAACCATGTAATATTGCTTTTTTGTAAATAGGTGTTTTTTGTAATTTGCTCCAGGGAGAAAACGTCGCTAATTTTTTTAATAATATCAAACATATAGCATCTTTTTTTTTTGTTCTTTACCTTTTGTTTAATAAATAAGCTTTACAAATAAGTCGAATTTGCTTTGCTTCTAACTCTTCCTTTGCCTGATTTTGCATTATCCTTAATTTATGGACATGAGTGTATTTGAAGAAATTAAATAATGAAGAATCTGCATGAATGTATGTAGTGTGAAAAAGCCTCGTAGTGTAGTGTTTTATTATCTATTTCACATTTTGTAAACATTTAACGAATTTTTCATCAAGAAACTCAACGATTTCAAAGCGAGCAACGGCAACAAAGTACGGAAAAAACATTTTTATCTTCAGTGCGGAAGACTGTCTATCGGAAATTCTAAAAATATGCTGTTTTTAAATATTTTGTGACATTGCTACTGAACTGAATTGTATGTAGTTTAAGTGTGAAAAACGTGATATTTAATAATAAAGGTAACAAGCAAAACGTTAAAAAAATGTCCTTTTGAGCGGAATATAAAATCTGAAAGCTTTCAGGATTTTTTGCTTTTGATTATTTACTTGTTCTAATTGCCATTTTGGCTATAATTTTAAGAACACAGTTATTTAATAGTATTCCGCTTCTAACTTATACAACTGGGTATTAAATTAGCTGAAAATGTGATGAGGTAAGAAATATCTTTGTGCTGACACCTTTCCGAGGCGTTTTTCACTGGTAAAACACTATTTATTTGTTTGTTATTGTTGTATTGAAAGACAAATGCTGGCACCTTATAAAGCATAGTGCTATTGACTTAAATTAAAATTCAAAACTTAATGCTATAAGATATTTCTCCCGACATCTTCGCATGCCTTCGAGATGTAGGGGCCAGTATTCGACAGGTCGGTGGTTCGAGTTCAGACGAGGGCATTGCTCATTTTTCATCTTTCCTAATTCAAAAAAATACCTAATGTCCTTACATTGGCGCCCAAACGAAAAGGTGGTGGATGATGATTCTCCACCACCAGGATTTGGCGACTGGGTCCTCTAATCCCCAGTCGCCCTTCAAAAGGGGAAGTATAAAAGGTATTTCTCCTGCCTTCGTCGCATGCCTTCGTGATGTAGTGGTGAGCACACTCGCCGCGTATTCGGGAGGCTGTGGTTTGAGTCAAGGCAAGAGCATTGCTCATTCTTTATCTTTTCTACTTCAAAAAATACATAATGTCTCTACCATGTATGTAATCTTATTGAATCTTGATAAAAATTAGTTATAATCCCACTTCGCTTTCTTGAATAAATTTTTTCCGATACTTTTCATTTAAACGTTGCAGCTCTTTTATTATTTATATGACTGAACCATAATTTTGTTTTACTTTCAATCATTTTAAACAAGGGGGAAAATAAAAATTGCAAATTTATCAAATGAGGTGTAAAGTAAGCGTTCCGACATAAGCTTTTCATTGCATATTTAACTTTTATATACCATAAATTTAATTAAAAAGAGGCTAAATGCATTTCGAGAGGTAAATGTTTCGAATCTCCTTTCATTCAGACTAAAATGTCTGCTCAAGTGTACTATTTCGAACTTCATGAAATACAGCAAAAAACTTTCGTTAAAGAAAAATGAAAACATGAATTACCGCGGATCTTAAATTGATAAATTTGAGGGTATCCTATGACAGGTACCTTGAATTCGCGGCTTGTGGACCGCATGAATTCCAACTGCCATCTGCAAATTCATCTTCAATTCATTAACATTGATATTAACAAGCTATTTTGAATTGTTTAATCTACACCGAAGTTTTAATCTACACCGACATAGTATTTATAATGTATGAATGGCAAAGAGCCGCATCTGTATGAAAATTAAACTTACAGTCTCGGATTTTACTTAAAATCAAATACGTCTGTCTATATTATATGCGAGCAGATGAGCTGATCATTCAGTTCGTTTCAGGGGATGCAAATTAGGAATGCGGTATGCAGCTAGTGGATAATCTGTGTTTAAACTAAGTTTCGATTTCAGTAATTAGGAAGCCATTAGTATGCGCATAGGTAATACACATTTGTGAAGAGATATATTTCGATTAATAGTGATAAAGACTGCAATTGGTGCATTTCACTTCTATTTATCATGAAATATGACGCTGATTTTTTTTCTCGTAATATTTAGAGGTTGATTGAAAAAGTTGCCTACAGGCTTTAATTCTTTAAATATTAGTCGCAGGCACGGATTTTCATTTAGTATAGAATTTCTCAAAAGAAAATACAAAACAAAACTGTGGAAAACATTTTCGACACCAATTGTGGAAAAGTTTCATAAAAAAAGGAAAAGAAAAAAAAACCTATGTTGTTATGCTTTTCTCTTAGATAAAAAATTCCGTTTACCATAATTTATTACATTAAATAATAAAACACAAGGTACGGAAGAATGAAATATTTATTGATTTAAATCATTACTTAATGCCTATTTTCAAAATAAAATGTTCCTTAAAATTTCGCTTCACATTTCAGTCAGATTTATGGAACTACTACAAAATGACTTCATAAACTTATAGTCATTAATTATTGAATAAAAGGCATATGGAACACAATGTACCATTTTCAAAATAAAATGTTCCTTAAAATTTCGCTCCACATTTCTGTCAGGTTTATGGAACTACTACAAAATGACTCATATTCATAAACTCATAGTCATTAATGAATAAAAGGCATAATGAACACGAGGTACTATTTTCAAAATAAAAAGTTCCTTAAAATTTCGCTCCACATTTCAGTCAGATTTATGGAACTACTAAAAAATGACTCATATTCATAAACTCACAGTCATTAATTACTGAATAAAAGGGATATGAATACATCGGGACACTCAATATTTTGCTCTATAGTTCAGTATTCAATAATAGCCCAAAGGGCGTTAGCCCAAAAGGGCTATTAATTTCGTTTTGACGTTTCGTGGCGTTTCCCTATAAACGGCTTTTCACTTTTCAAACTGTTGTCATCCAATATTATCGCCCTGTATCATATTTAAAGAAATTAAGCAATAAAGAATCTGTATAAATGTATATTTCTCGCATTAGGATAAAACAACGGTACCTAAAGCCATCCAGTTTTGAATAATATACTTCTCCACCCGAATATGAGCATCTAGAAGCCCAAATTTGGAATTTGTTTCTTTATCTAGTTCATATTTTGTAAAGCGTTTGTGAGATTTTGATTAAGAAACTCGACGATTTCGAAGCGAGCCATGGCAGCACAGTAGGAAAAAAAGAAAATCATGTTTATCTCCAGCGCCCGAGACTGTGGATCAGAAATTCTAAAGATAGGCTCTTTTTAAATTATTTTGCAATATTCTGTTGAATTGAATTTTATGGTTTAAGGGAGAATAACGTGATATTTAATAAATAAAGGTAACAAAAAATAAAAGTTAAAAAAACGCCCCTTTGAGCGTAATGTAAAATCTGAAACCTTTCAGATTTTTTACTTTTTTTTCATTCAATTTTCTATAAAAATTATTCAAATCTTTATAAACTCCAAAGTCCAAAATTTTAATAGCTTATCGCTAGGAAATATATAGGCTTTATACTCAAGATAAGTCCTGAATGCTTCTAGGGTCCTCTACTACAACGAAGCCATCAAAAGCTACCAGAATAATGTTTCTCTGCTTAAAATATTACAATAAATTGTTAGGATTTTCTGTAATCCAACAGCCGAATACTGATTCTCATTAAGCATTCGTCAGGAACTATCGAACTCCCTGGTCATTTAATTGTTTGGCCACTGGCAAAGTTAGCCAAGGCGCATAAAAGGGGGAAGATTGTTACAAACGTTTGTGTCTTCTCCGAAATTCAAAATCGGGTACAGTTATAAGGCAGCTAGCTCTACTAACTATTACAGTCTTCTAGAAAATGCTGTGCTTCAGAATTTTCAATAAATGATTAGATTAAGTTACTTTCAGTTAAATTAAAGTTTCTAAACCCTTTTATTGGTTTGTTGGGTTATGTTATGAAAAGCTGTTCTTCCAGTATCAATTATCTTCACCCAAAAGCATTGGTTTCGAATTTTCTTAACCGAAACTTTTCCCGTATTAGTTTAAAATATAAAAATGGGGAAAAGCTTAGCTTAATTAAGTCAAAATTCGGAACTTCATGTTGTATTCTTTCATTAAAATTCAGTACATAAGGTTTCAAACTTGAGCTTCGAAGTTTTAAAACTAAAAGATCATTTTCGAAAGGTTGTAAGACAAGTAACTTAGTAATTCATGGAGACATTCTGCTGCTTAAAAGGAGGCTTGCGTATTAAATGACTCTGCCATTAAACCATTTCCATTTACAAGGAAAACTTACGGAGAGTAATTAATGAAAGTGTTCAAAGTAGCTACAAGATTCATGCAGAAACTCAAAAGCATACTTGTCTTTAACACCAGCGACAAAACCAGGATTTCTAACACGATACTTAATGCATCTATAAAATATAACTATATATAATATATAATTAAATTTTGGTAAATATGTGATTATTATTTGGGTAAGAGTTCGTTCAGATTTCCTTTGACTTTCCCGTTATATTAGGACAATTCATTCAAAAGTTTCAGAACGTATAAATAAATTTAAATAATTTTTAAATAACGCTGAGTAACCATTCAATATCGATAATTAAAAGCAATTTGCTTTAAGTAAATGCCTTTTAGAAGTTTCATAAAGTGGAAAGCTTGGATAAAAACAGACGTAGATTATTAAGTGTTACATACCATGAATTTTTGTACCACTTTTATATAGTGAAAAATCTGAAAAAAATACTAATCTTTTAAAAATATAAATCAAATAAGAATTAAGACGCATATTTTAATTCCTCTTGGATAGTTTCACCCTAAAATTCAAAAACTTGATATATTTTTAAACATTAAATACAAAGATGTTTTCCTTTGTTACAGTTAAAAATTAAATGTTTTGTAAAGAAAACCGTAGCCAAATTTCTGTGATGTGAGGCTTTTTTTTTTTCAGGTGGGTTTTTCTTTTGCCACTCTCAGCTCTTTCTTTAACACTATACTTTGGACAGTTGACCCGTCACTCAGTATAACATGAATGAGTAATCTTTTGTTCGGACTGCATTAGTTTAACGCCTCTTCCGTTTTCTAATAACTTAGTACTAAAATGGTGTAAATTAATTAAAGTGTCAGGTAACGGTTTTTACATGCATTTAACTTTATATAAAATACGAATCTCTTCATCATTCTAACACTTTTTTTTTGTTATTAGTATGCTCTTTTAATAAGTTATAAACTTTGAACTGTGCGCAGGAATATGCGTATCATAAAAATTTTAATCATTATAACGCATTGTTTTGTGTACAAAAATCTAATGATTTTGTTTAGTTTCAAAGGTATTTGTTAAAATAGTTAAATTTTATCTAATAAATTAAAAAGACACGGCGATTTTTAATTCAATTTAGTTCATTTAGAAATTCTATCTTTCGTCAAATGCTGTTCAAATGTTGTTCTTTGGTTACATAAGCTATTGTTTGTTTAATCAACTTAGGGCTTGGTAGAGTGAAATATCCCCTGTGCTCTCGCAACATTCAGCAAATCAACAAATGTGTGTAAATTTAGAAATTAAACATAAAGCCTGCCATTCATTTAATATAATAACTTTATTAAATATTAAATAAAATTGGATACACTTTTTTAGCCCTAAAGGATGTTAGATCAGAAGAGCTATTTTGATTAACAAGCATTTCTAGATTGTTGCCATCAAATATTATTGTCCTGTATTATATTTAAAGAAATTAAATAATGAAGAATCTGCATGAATGCACGCAAGCTTCTAGCATTGTTAAAAAAACACCAGTGCCTAGAATCTCAAGCTTTGAATAACCCGAACTTGGGCACCTGGAAGAGCGAATTTTGAATTTCGAATTTGATTTATTATCTATTTCATATTTTGTAAAATTTTAACGAATTTTTGAGTAACAAACTCAAAGATTGGAAAGTGAGCAGTGGCAACACCGTTCAAAGTAAAATATTTTTATCTCCGTCGTCAAAACTGTCGATTGGAAATTCTAAAGATATGTTGTTTGTAAATATTTTGTAATTTTGCCGTTGAATCGACGTTTAAACGGGATATTTAATAAATAAAGTAAACACACAAAACGTTAATAACAGAAATACAAAAAGTAACACAATTGATCATTCATTTGATGAACTGAGTAAAGACCGGGCCAAAAATGTATGCCAACGCTGCATCAGGAATTCTAAACGTATACTGCTAATGCTGCTTTTATATTTTTGTACTTTTGCGGTTGAATTGTATTGTTGTAAGTGCGAAGTGTTTGAAAATAAAGCTAAAAAACAAAACAAAAAAAAGGTTTGTAGGAGTGAGTGTAATAGCAGACTGTAAGTTAAGCGAGAGCGTAAGAAACCATAAAAAACAATTTTGGACGACCGTTAAAATATGAAAATCGTTTTTTTTAGCCCAAAGGGCATTAGCTCCGTTTTGAGTGCTATTCCGTTTTGGCATTTTGCGTTGATTCAGTTTCGGCATTCATTCACTTTTCAAACTATTTCCACCAAATATTACAGCCTTGTATTATAATAAAGAAATTAAATAATGAAGAATCTGCATATATATATGTTTCTCGCATTGTGATAAAACAACAATGCCTAGAGTCATCAAAATTTGAATAACGTACTTTTCCACCAGAATATGGGCATCTGGAGACCCAAATTTGGAATTTGATTTATTATTTATTTTATATTTTGTAAACCTTTAAAGAATTTTTGATAAACAAACTGGACGATTTCAAAGCGAGCAATGGGAACACTGCACGAAAAGGAAAGCTTTTTATCTCCAGCGCCTGAAACTGTGTATCGGAAATTCTAAAAATATGCTCATTTTAAAATTATTTTATGATATTACTCTTGAACTGAATTTTATGGTTTAAGTGCGAAGAACGCGATATTTAATAAATAAAGTTAACCCACAAAACGTTTAAAAAGACCCCTTTCAGAGTAATTTTTTCATTTATCTTTAAAACGTAATCTTCCACCGATATTTCCACCAAATATTACATCCCTGTATATTTCCACCAGCTGTAACATTATATTTAAAGAAATTAAGTAACGAATAATCTGCAAAAATGTGTGTATGTTTCTCCCATTGTGATAAAACAACGGTACCTAGAGCCATCAAATTTTGAACAACGTAATTTTCCACAGAATATGGGCATCTGGAAGCCCTAATTTGGAATTTGTTTTATTGTCGATTTCATATTTTGTAACACTTTAACAAATTCTTGATTAACAAACTCAACGATTTCAAAGCATGAGATGGCAACACTGTACGAAAACAATATATTTTTATCTCGCAAGACTCTGTATCGGAAAATCTAAAGATGTGCTCGTTTTGAAATTATTTTGCGATATTGCTGTTAAATTGAATTTTATGGTTTAAGTGCAAAGAACATGATATTTGATAGATAAAGTTAACTCACAAAACGTTAGAAAACGTCCCTTTGAGGGTAATGTAAAATCTGGAAGCTTTAGATTTTTCTTAAATTTTATTTTTTCATTTCTTTTATTTATTTATTTACTTTTAAAGGATAGACTGTGTTATTAGCCTCAAAACTCACTTTTATCCGTATCACTTCCGTATCCGAATTCCGTTTCATAGTGTTGCCACCAAATGATACCGTAATATATTAATGAAGAATCTGTATGTACGTATGTATGTTCCCGAACTGTGGGAAAATGAGGCCACCTAGAGCCATCGAACTTTTAAAACACGTACATATGCATACATCGCCAAATGTTATCGCGATGTATTATTAATGAAATATTGGCATTCATGTATGTGTGCATGCTCCTCCCATTGTAATGACGGCACCTAGAGCCATCGAATTTTTAATACATATAGTCCTCCACCCGTACATGATCACCTTTAGGACCGAATTTTGAATTTCCAATTTACTTTTGAGTTATTTCATATTTTGTATAAATTTTATAACGTTTTGTTTAACAAACGCAGCTATTTGAAAGCGAGAAGGTACTAGAAGTTCGAGATATTACATTTTTATCTCCAGCGTGCCAAGGTATTGCCATTCGACTAATTGTAAGATAATACACAATTATATTACACAAATGCAGTTGTACGGAAACAATGTGTTACACTGTTTCAAACAGAATATTGTCATTTCTATGCACAAGAGTGTTGCCATTCCATAAAGCGTAAGACATTTAACTTTCAAACTGAATTTTTATGTTACTGAGTAATAAACCAAGTGATTGGAAAGTTCTTATTTTAAAGGGATTAGTTAAATAAAAAGCATTTAAACCGTGACATATGTAATTACATTAAATATTATATAATTTAATGAATCCAGATAGTGCCATTTCATAAACATATTTAATAGAAATATTAAATATGTTTATGAAATGACACTATCTTAATATTAAATACTTTTATGAAATGACAGTATCTGGATTCATTAAAATCATTACATATTTTTTCTTTCTTATGCTAAATCTTTTAGGTAATCGGCATCTCAAGCGACTTGTTTTCAGAAAAATAACACAGCAAATGTAAAAAAAATGTATTTCAACCTACAATAATCTGAATGCTTTCATAATTTATATTACGCCCAAATGGGCGGTTGTTTTTACTTACAGACACATACATGTTTCAAGAGCATCTGGGCTAGCGCCATTTTAGGCTAAAAATATTTAAAAAAAGCATGTCTTTAGAATTTCCGCTAGACAAACTCGCGCGCTGTAGATAAAATTTTTTTATTTTCTACAGTGTTGCCACTGCTCGCTTTGAAATTGTTGAGATTTTTAATCAAAAATCCGTTAGAATTTTACAAAATATGAAGCAGAGGATGAAATAAATTATTTCAAATTCCAAATTCTGGCTTCCAGGTGCCCATGTTCGAGTGGACTACGTGATTCGTCGTTTGATGACTCTATGTTTTTTTCACATTGCGGAAAACATACATACATTCATGCAAATTCTTCATTATTTAAATTTCTTTAAATATAATACAGGGAGATAATATTTGGTAGTAACAATTTGAACAGTTATACACCGCATTTAAGTGATTTAACGGAAAATGCTGTTTCGAGACTAATAGTGCTTCTGAGGTAAGGCCAGTTTGGACTAAAAAGAAATTCTATACAGAGTTAATCGAATTCGAATCATTTAAGTAAAAGGCTGCAGTAAAACGACATATCTGCCTGTAGCGAAATACAAGAACTGTTCAAAAAACTCTAGCGCCTTAGTATATCTCTCCGCTCGATTTAAAACAATAAAAATGTGAAAATTAAAATGTTATTCTCTAAATTTAAATTAATAATCGTGATCCTCTTGCGCAAGCTTAGTTGTGTGTTTTTGTTTCGTTAATGATTCTGAAATAAGAAAACTTCTAAATCGTGACTACTTTTTATTAGAAAATTCTCCGCTGCGATGATTGCCTGTTATCATTTCTTTATTCTGTCATTATATCTATTTCAAATCTTATTAACATATTTTGATACTTTAATGAAGAGTTAGACCATTAATTACATTCATCCTTTGGGATAAATTCTACATTAAATTTCATAGAATTTTGAAAACTGCACTCGACAGAATCAAAAACTAATTAATTTCCGTCTCGAATTCTGAAGTTATCTAACGTCTGATCAAACTTCGAAATCTGCATGAAGAAAATTCTTCTTTTAAAGATAAATTGCTTTAGATGATATTTAATATAATGACGGAATACTCTTTTCAAACTTTTTAAAAGATTTAATATGTCTGAGATTTAGCTTCATTTCAAGAAGGTTACAAAAGTCATTTTAAAAGAAAGTAGAATTCGCGCCCAATAAAGAGCGGTCTTAGAATTCAAGGAGCGGATCCGACGCACGTCTTTACTAATGATGATTAATGGGAAGCGATTTTTATAATTTATTCTCTTTAAATCTTTCGGCATTATTTTTATTATTTATTTTTCGAGCTTGTAACTTTTCTGGTGATTTTACTACTACATTACTTTAAGTACCTATTAAGATTAATATTTAAAAAGATATCCTTTCCATTTTTAATGGTTTACCTGTAAATAAATTCTTAAAATAATACCGTACCACAAAAGTCGTAGATGTAAGAAAATGTTGAATTTAGAATTTACGTAAAATTAAACCAAAAAACTGAAAATTTACTACATCTATTATCGTTAACATGACTGACTGCGTCAAATTTTTGTTTATAGAAGATCAGCGATAGGTAAGAAGAAATATGCAAATCCCATCATTTGATCAGTCAGTTAAAGAAAAAAAGGTCTGATGTGCACACCACATACTTTGTTGATAGCGCATAAACCACAAGAGAATAAAATAAATGCACTCTTTAAAATTCACTATATTTGTTTCCCATAGCGATACTCTGGCGCTAGGTTCAATTAACAGCATTACATCTCATTCATTTTATAACTCAGAATGCGTAAAAGTTATATAATCTAAAGAATTAGCTAATCGTTGCCACATGTTCTATTCAAATGCTATAATGAATCTAAAACGATGTATAAAAGAAATAAAACAAAAATAAAACAAATAAAAAAGAAACAGTTTTTCACAGACGATTAAGCGCCGCTTACCTAATGCGCATGCGCTACTCGTAAATATTCTCCTCTGTCCGAAAAAGACTGGCGACATTATTTGCTGCTAATGCGAAACACTTATTTCCACGAAATTCATTAGATATATATTTCTCATTCAATTAATTCTGTTCTCAGTTCGCGACAACGCAAAAATACATAAAACTTCAAAATATCTTCAATAAAAATTGAAAAATATTTAAAAAAATAATAAAACACCAGATAGAGTTATAAAAACAATTTTTACAATTAAATTTGGAGTTTGTACGCAAAAACAAGCCTACTGCAACCTACTACATATTACAGCAATCCTATATACAAAATTTCAACATTGTGAGGCTACTCGTTTTTCAGTTATGCGAGATACGTATGTACGTACAGACGCCAAGAAAAAAATCTCTTCTGGATCCATTTTAAATTCTACTCTAGGGTCATTTTCTCACTTATCACCAAAATTCGTTGGTCGATTCTTAAAGATTCTACCTCTGGCTTTAACTTTCGAGAAATTTATATCTTATCTTGTCAGTATGGTTTGCACTAGTTAAACTAAAAGCGCTTTAAAGTTTCGCGTCAAGGAACACGAATCATCTTATGTCCGAAAAGGAAAATTGACATCTAATTATACTTAGAAACTTGATCGTAGTTTGGCTTGGGTTGTAGATTTATTTGGTTATTTTAAAGCAGAAGGCATGGAAAATGAGCAATGCCTTCGCCGGGACACGAACCTGGACCTCTACGAGCCAATGTGCTAACCGTTGCACCACAAAGACATAAGGAAAGGAGAGAGAAAATACCTTATAGGGTTTTGTAAAATTAGCCATATAGCTTTTTCAGTTGTTTTTCACATTTACAAAAATTTATTTTCTTAAGTTAATGACACTAATTCCAATCCAATTCTTTCTAACGATTGTCGAACATAATAACTTGATATTTTACTTTTTATTATTACTTTCCTAGACAGATGGCGCTATGTTCGTGTTTGCTTTCCTCCGCCTGTTGCTTTAGATATAAACATGATCTTCAC
>KK116553.1:245088-287073 GCA_000611955.2 Stegodyphus mimosarum | reverse complement strand
TCCATTTTACAGAGTTTTTTCCTTCTTCTGAAGAAGAAACCTGCTTGTAATCTTCTTTGAAATACATAGAATTTTATACAAAATGCTCCAAAATAAGGTTTCTGTTTTGCCTAACTCTAAATTTTACATTAGAATATTTGTCTTCAAATCTGAAACGTAAATCTGTAGAGAAGCAGGAAAGATAGAAAAATTTGATTTTCAACATACGAGTTCTATAACCTACTCAGCTGTTTGAGTCAGTAGCCAGTCCTCGTCACAGTTAGTTAAGGCTGTGCCACTTTGTCGGCATGGTAGTAGCGAAACCGGCCAACATAGGTTTCGAATGATGGAAAAGGCATGGATGGATGTTTATTAGTGTCTATGGGGCGTATATGGGCACTTAAAATAATTTCACAAAGAAGTTGCTCTGGAAACATTGATGGAAGGTAAGAAACACTTGCAGATTTGTTCCGGATTCTCCTTCAAAACTGAGACGGTTTCATTTGATTTATTTAATTATGGCAAGGCACTCGAGAACTATCTGCCTAAGTGGAGGGAGTCCTTTGTGAAGGACTTTCTAAGAGCATCTGGCTCGTATACACGTTCACATGGGGCAAACTACGAAAACGCCCATGCAGCCAGCCCGTTCGCCGAGATTCAAACTCCGGACTGAACTACCAATTTTCTGCGACGTTACCGCTAGTGGGTCAAAACTGAGACGGAGCTGGGAAATTTTGTTCGTATCGTCACCTGTAAGATGGACAACGCCTAAGCAAACACAGGCGCTACTTTTTCATCTTTGCGACAGTAAAATTCGAGGTTTTTATCTGATGTCACTGTCAAACACGTGAGACAAGTCGCAGCAGACTCAGTTGTGGATCAAAATTAAGTTCATACGTACAGAATACGTACGTATTACTCACATAAAATGAAGGTTCTAAAATGCATCAGGCTCAATTATTGTAATTTATGCAATATTTTGATTTCAAATTGCATATAAAAATTTTTAGATGTACAGTACAGTCTTGTAATGAATTTTATAATGAACAGTAAAGCCGATCGAGAAAGCAAAAGTACAACTTAAAAATAATGAAAAGTAATGAAGTCTCAAACATAACGATCAAACGCCGAAAGAATTTATGAATATACAAATAATGCTTAAACACTTAATTAATGATGTTGCGAAAGAAACTCAGCATAATTAGTTAATTGTAATTTACAGATTTAAGCTTATTTAATCTTAAAATCTAACATCTCAGAACACTGCGAAAGACTAGAATTAACAATCGTCTGCTAAAGTCATCAAGACGCCAGTTGAGTGTCTCTTTCATTTGATCTTCCCGATTTAACTTCAGTGATTTATTGACATCCGTTAAAGCTCTGATTACAATCGTTGAGGAATGGATTAAACGGATGTTCGTGCTTTCTCCTTGAAAGTATGGCAAATCGAAAGAGTTAAATGAGACACCTTTCAATTAGAATTTTTCCCTTCTGTAATGTATTAGACAGCGAAATGAACGTGTGATGTTAATACTTTTATGAGTCGTAAAATGGTTAATGCGAATATACTAATAAAAATGTTTGATGATGTGCTGTGCTTCACAAAATATCAACAAATAAGCACATCTGCAGAATAAATATTATTTTTAAAAGTAACGACTTTTTTTTTTTTTTTTTTTGTCTCAAAGGAGCGTTAGTTCAGAAGGGCTATTAGTCTGGAAACGGGATTTTGCTTTGAATGTAAAAGGTTTAATTTGCTTTTCAACTTGTTGCCACCAAATATTATCCCCCTGTATTATTTTTAAAGATATTAAGTAAAGGAGAACATGCATGAATGTAGGTATGTTTCTCGTATTGTGGAAAAACGACGGTACCTAGAACCACCAAATTTTGAATAACATACACCTCAACTAGAACATGATCAGCTGGAAGCCAGAATTTGGAATTCGTTTTATTATATATTTCTATTTTGTAAAACTTTAACAAATTTTTTATTAAAAGAACATAGCAGTTTCATAGCGAGCAATGATAACACTGTACAGAAAAACATTTTTATCCCCAGTGCGCGATACTGTCTATCGTAAATTCCTAAGATATCTTGTTTTTAAATATTTAGTGATATTACTGTTGAATTGAATTTTAGTGCCTCAAGGGAGAAGAACATGATATTTATAAAAGAAAGGTAACACAAAATGTTAAATAAAACGTTCCTTTGGATGTAATATAAAATCTGAAAACTTTCAGATTTTTTTTCCTAATTTATTCCTGTGAATCATTTGAATTATTTATTAGGATGTTTTAACCAACTGATCGTCTACGATGGCTTTGTCATCAACTAAGCTGTGGCTTTTGCTTTATTTCACGCCAACATATATACTCTTAAGGGAGGTAATGTTTTTGGCCCAAAAATTTAATAATGAGTTTTCAGAGGATAAACACGAACTAGAGTCCGCATAATACGATTTTGATATTTTTCTGTCTGTGTGTGACGATTTTTTTTCATTCAAAATAACTCCTATATCAAATTCCAAAAATTTTTATTTTGGCAGCTAAGCCATCTGCATTCATGTAAAAAGTTAATTAGATTTTTGAGTAAATTTGGAAAATTGGATATCGTACTTTGCTCGAAGCCGAAATCATTTTTAATGGACAACCGGAACTGATACTTTATTGAAGCCCATAACAGTTTTGCAACAATCAGCAAAATATGCTTTTGTATATAAAAATAGTAACCCATTGTTGTAATTGAAAGGGTATTGTTTACTGATACCTAAATGTCGCGGTGATATACACTTAGATCAAACTGCATTTAGATTTCTTGATGTTAGAAGAAAATTCAATTATGATATTCGTTTCAAAATATATAGTTTTAATATACATAATTAAAGTGACCCTATTCAGACCCCTCTAGAACCTGTTCTACTTATTCAATTTTGATGAAATTTGGTATAATATGTTATATGGACCATGGGGAAACTATTTCTGCAATAAAAACAGTTCAAATTTTAACCACTTGGGAAAACTGTGGCCCCTAAAGAAGGACAAAAAATCTGTCAGAATACTTAACATTTATTCAATTACAGAATGTGCTCATCGTGTAGTCCATTGACATCAGTTATGTGTTGAAAGCGCATTACAGCGTGTCCAATGGTAGCGCGAAGTAACTCTCAGGGGATTTCAGCAAGATGGTGTATAATGTTGGCTTTCCTCAGGTAAAGTCCTAATTCCTCTTCTATAAGCACGGTCTTTTAAGAATCCCCACAACCAGAAATCATAAGGATGAACGAGGAGGCCAGTTATCCGGAAAAGCTCTGGATATTACACGATTGTCGCCGAAGTTAGCAAGAAGCAGTTCTTTGACTTGGCGCCCAATGTGGGAAGTTGATCTATCTTGTATGAAGACAGTGGTTTACAAACATTTCCGTTCCTGTAAAGCAGGAATAACTTGCCGTTGAAGGAGTTCACTATGCCGTGTACCCGTGGCAGCGCACGTTTTAGGACCTTGAGAACTAAGAGTTTCAATGAAAACAGTCCGAGGATAAAATCAGCGGTAAATCCACATCTTGGAGTCATATAATCAAAATACAGTGGCTGTTTGCTGCAGTAGGAGGTGAAGCACCCCATATGCAGAAATTTTGATTATTCACAGCTCCATCTAAAGAAAGTAAGCCTCATCTGACCATAGAATTTTCTAAGGCCACGCGTCATCAACATCTATTCTCACCAAAATTCGGCAAACAAATTCAAAGCGTGTTTGGTGGTCTTGAGGTTGCAGCTTTTGTATCAAGTGGATCTTATACGGATACCATTTTAAAATGGATCGCAGAATTTTTCATACTGTCGTCGAAGAAATCGCCAACTCACGTGACACCGATCGAGCACTTGCTTAAGAATACCGAGAACTGGAAGCTCTTTCAACTACAACAGTAGCGGTTTCTTCGATAGTGTCATTCGTAACCGGTATCCGTCCTCTTCGTTGCAGCACAGTTAAGTCTCCCAGTCTCTTCAATTTCATAATCATCTTCTTCAAACCATTCGACATGGGCCCTTTTCGCAATCCCTTTAACAACGATATTCACACAATGTAGCTAAGATATTGCTCCGGTTCTGATAAAACAGTTTTACCAGTAAAACTCGATCTTTCTCCCGTAAGGGATCCGGGGAGATAATCATCAAAATCCGATTGGCAGAACGGGTTTTACAAGTGTCTGAATATGGTCACTTTAAATATAACCACCATATATTATAAACACTTCGTTTTCTTTGATTAAAATTCAGATAAATGACATGTTATTCAACTGTCCAATGAAACACAATTTTTAACTGAAAAACATAAAGCTGCAAACATTAGTTTCTTCACACGGCTAATTGTATCTAATAAAATGTAATCCAAAATTTTACATTGACAACCCTTCTATTTATTGGAACAAGAAACTAGATTTTGTTCTCAACTAGAAGTGATACTTTAGTTAAAGCTGATGGCTATTTAAAAAACGGAATTGCTGGGAGATTATGTTGGTCACGACAGATTTTTGGCAGGCGTTAGCCCAGAAGGGCCAGAAGTCCCATAACGGCATATCACGTTGAATCACTTTTCGAATTGTTGCCATCAAATATTATCGCCCACTATTATATTTAAAGAAATTAAATAATGAGGAATCTGCATGAATAAATGTATATTTGTCGCACTGTGAAAAAACAACAGTAGCTAGAGCCATCCAGTTTTGATTAACGATTCCTCCACCCTAACATGGGCACCTGGAGGCCCAGATTTTGAATTTCGAACTTGTTTTAGTATGTATTTCATATTTTTTAAACTTTAACGAATTTTTGATGAAGGAACTCAAAGAATTCGAAAATAACAGTGGCAACAGACTGTGCGGAATAAAATATTTGTATCTCCAGGGTGCGAGTTTGTGTATCCGAAATTCTAAAGATATGCTGTTTTTAAATATTTTAACTCAAAGGTAAATTATCCCAAATGCTCTCGAAACGTGTATGTGTGTATAAATGGGAAAAACGCTCCTTTAGGAGTAATAAAAAATGTGAAAGTTTTTAGATTTTTTTTTCCTTTTATTTTCGTGCAAAGGTATTACAGTAATATAAGTAGCTATAATACTGATATCTAAGATTAGGACCAAAATCCTTGCATAAAAGCCGCTATTCAGCAAAATACGTATGTTTGCTTCTGAGAGGTATCAAAATATCATTAAGAAGCATAATGGTTTACTGTGGCATATTGGCATAGACTATATTGCTTAGAATATTAGACTACTTAGAGAGGTGTTGTGCAGATGGCATAGAAGTAATTAGAGAAATGTTGTGTGGGCTTCACAGACTCAAATTGTAATCCTTCTTATTCATTTATTTTTCTTCTATTATAATTATGAACTTATACAGTATTTCTCCTGCCTTCGTAGCATGCCTTCGTAGTGTACTAGTCAGCACACACAGGACGTATTCGAGAGGTCTGTGGTTCGAATCCTGACGAGGGCACTACTCCTCTTTCATCTCTCCTCCTTCGAAACAGCATAATGTCTCTACATTGGTGCCCGAAATAAAAAAGGTGGTGGATGAGGATTCTGAAACACCAGGATCTGGTGACTGGGTCCCCTAATCCCCAGTCGCCCTTTAAAAGGGGGAGTATATAAGGTATTTCTCCCGCCTTCTTAGTATCCCTTCGTGGTGTAGTGGTCAGCACACTCGACGTGCATTCGAGAGGTCCTCGATTCGAATCCCGGCGATGACACTGCTCATTTTTCATGTCTTCTGCTTTAAAAAAATATCTAATGTCTCTACAAACTTAAGAATGCAAAATTCTCGGTCGCCTCAATGGACGGTATATGGAAGGGTCGTCACCATCTATTCAAAATGTGATTTTTTTTAAATTAAATTTAAGGAGTTTGAGGAATATGCATAGCTACAATAAGCTGCAATAATAAATGATAGTAACACGTCAACAGTAAGATAAAAATAATATCAATTATCATGAATAAGGCAAACTCTCAAAGAAAAGAGTCTTTCATAAAGTGTTCGCTCACCGAATAGTGGAAAGAAAAAGAACTGATGATTCGTCGATTCTCAATGCCATTATTTCTTTTTTCAGGAATCCTCATTCTTATAGGAAAACCTCTTTTAGAAGCCTTTGTAAAGTAATTTCTCCATTTTCTGAGTTACGAACTAGACAGTCGTTCATTTGTTTAATCAAGAACACTGTCTAGCAAGCTGTCAATTAGTTTTCTCAAATTTCTCTGAACATTTTATAAGAAGAGAATAAATTTAGGGGCTAGAGATTAGACTGATACTTACTACAATCGAATTCTTAAAAGTATTAGTCTCAAGCGTTTTTAAATTTTAAATTTAACACCTTTGAGACACACTGAAGCTCCGGGCAAAACGAAATTGGAGCTAAAAATTGAATTTACAGTAACATTAAATTGTATTAATAATAAAATTTTGCATATGCTGACGTGACGTAATGTCTATATTTGATACATAAAAAATAACTCCTGGCAGCTGCGATTGTCCAAAAACTACTTTGCGATCGATAATTAATTACCTTGCATTTTACCATACTTGCGATGTTATCAGCCATGAAGTGTCTGTGAAGTGTATATAATAGTCTGTTGAATGAAAAAAAAGCCATGAAATGTATATAATAGTCTGTTGCAGGGATAGAAAAAATTGTATACTAGACGCGAAATAAATAGCAACAAAGTGTCGTATCTCTTGTATGTCTATAATAATAACTACATATATAAAATAAAATTCCTTCCCTGCAAAAAAAGAAACTAAAATTTAAAAGTGAGAATTAGATAAATAAGTAAGCAAATGAGAAACAGAGAATAGTTAATTTCTTTTGTCAATACAGACTGAATGCAACAAGAAAATTTAAATAGCTATGTAAAGACTTTCATTTCATGTAACTGAGATTATTAACAAAATTCCTATAAAATAATATATTTTGAAAAAGGCATATTTAATAACGTATTACATATAGCATGAACAGAACACGATTTATTTATTTTCTAATAAGCAGCTTTCAGACTTATTCTGATGGTATAAGCTATCTATGATGTCAACTTAAATGAAAATATATCAACGTTAATTTTCTGCATATTTGTTATGATGCCAAATATTAATGAAATTTAGCAACTTTGTTCTGATTTGGGATGCATTTGTTACACTTGTATGACAACGCCTGAAGTGATGTTTGGTGGAATATTAAATAATGTTTGGAGACATTTGTAATGAATTAATAAATCTTCATTACCAAACTACAGTGCCTAAATCTTTGTTATGTTAGATCTGTGACATTTTGAAAACAAATTGCAAATGTTTTTCAAAATGAACTGCCATTGCCGAACTAAATCAAGCAGTAAAATAAAGAACGCTTTTGTATTTTTTTAACATTTCTTACAGGTTAATAGATGTTGCTTGCTTTAAATGTTATTTGAATTTTTCATTATACGGGAAATTATGTGTCATATTATTTTTATTATTTAGTGTATTAGCAAAAAGGGCATTTTTATCTTTACCTTTGCTATTAATTCTTGAGTAATTTAATTTCAAATCAGGCAAAATTTATGAAATAATTAATAATTCTCTCAACTGGTCTTTTAAATTTTTTCTTACATTTGTATCTACACAATAGACCTGCTGAAAGAAATTGACTCATACACAAACTACGTACGGGGAAAACCCTAAAAACATTTATGCAGCCAGTCCTCATTTCAACATTTGTACCCGCGTTGAATTACCCGTGTTCAATTCTACCGACCGTTAGTTTACAATATGCGACTGTGAATTGTACCACAGTCTACTATATGAGGGTGTAGGGTTTCCCTTAGTTTGACTAACCAATTACTTCAAACTCCGGCACCTTTTCTGAACTTCTCAATTCCCCTCGCATTTCCTCGCCAGGAAGCGAATTAAGTTAAAGTGAAAAAGATTATTTAAACGAGCAAAATGAGAACGTTAGATGGAGCGTAATTGTGCTAGTATAGCGCACGTTGCTATTTTGTCCCTCCTGCTCTTAATCTTATTTGCTGCTACGCCTTCTGGCGTTTATTAAAATCTATAACCGGTGTAAGTTGCTGAGTCAGCCTTCTAGTTATAAGTAGTCCAACGCTACTCTTTGCCATTTAAATAAAGAGTCTCTTTATTTATTTTTAAATTACTCTGAAGTTCCTACCGCAAGTATTCGGTGTTATTGTGAGCATGAAGTACGCTGCATTTTTGCTAAAGATTTTTAATCAAGTAAAAGGGCACTGTGTTCTAGCTCTTCACACCTGCACGAGAAGTTGCCTAGCTTATTACTAAGATCAATACTATTACATGATAGCGTAGAGACAACTATCCTGCAACTGTAGATTACGAAATTTTCGAATAACAATATCTGTGAGTTAACTAAAATATTTCAAAGGCTACTGAAAATTTTATGCTTGTTGTTTTCAACTGATTTATATTTGAAATAAATAAAAACGACCCTTGTTTTTTTAAATTTCTGCATAAAATGCATCGTATTATCGTATTTACAGAAGAACCATTCTGAAAGAAACTGTTTATTTTTTCGAATTTCGAAGACATCTTTATGAAGACTAAGTGATGGAAGGGAAATTCATACTTGTTTCAAACACTTACACAAAGATACATCCCATGAAAAATAAAAACACAAACCTGAAAATAAATCTCGGAAAATGTCCTCAAACCTTACTGTTCTAAGAAAAATATCCCATCCATTCCCTTTTCTTTACAACTTAGAGGCATTCAGTGTGATGTGCTAGCAGCTGGTGATAACGACTCAGATGGAAACTTCCTACAGTCATAGTGATTTTATGAGTTTACCAAAGGCAGCGATGAAAGTGTAACCCTGTAATGGCTTTCCCTTAGAGCACAAATTGATCTTTCAGTTAATTAGTGTTCTTCGGCTCTTCTCTATTAAGTAGTAAAACAAACATAAGAAACGTGAAAGGCCGTGTTTTGCTACTTCAATATAGATTTATAACTGGCAAAAGAGTCTTAATAAATATACCTATAGCCTGTGCAAAACGTTTTTTCCTCAACTTTTCTTTGTACTATCTATCCAGTTTTTCATTATATACTATCTATCGAATATTGAAAATAAAATAACTTCAGTACGATAAAATTTCAGAGAAATGATTGAGATATTCTAGCTTCAATTATTCTTAAACTATCATGTATTAATGTAATCTGCGCAAAAAACATTGCACAGTTCTATATCTCATGTTCTACTGTGCCGATTAACAAAATTCAAATTGCGTTTTTCATGTCTCGAAAGCGCGACTTAGAATACGTATTAGATTTACGTATAGCGTTGTTCCAATATAGGTATTTTGTCCCAAAATCGGACTTTTTTTTAAATGACCAGCTAATATTTTTCCATATTTGGATTCTACAACTCAAATTATGTGTCAAACTATCAAATCTTGTAAAAATCGCATGAGTAATTTTTAAAAAATTAGCTCTCAAAATTTTATCTCCCTGATATATATTTATTAATATCTCTTTTTTTTATTAAACTTACTTGATTCCTTCTTTCACATTTCAAAATTTAGGTTCATTCTAAATAAACTTCGCTCATTTTTTATGATTTATTTTTAATATTTATATTTTTAAATAATTTTTATAAAGTTTTCGAAAAACATTTTGAATTATAATCTATAACATTTTTACCATCGTCTTAAAGTAAATGTATTTCTAAGCATGCCTGCAACAAACTAGAGTTGTTTATTCACAATTTCCTAAGATATACGTGAATTTATATCTTTGAAATTTGGCATATTTCTTATAAGCAATAATAACACAAAGTTTACACAGTTTGTTAAAATATTTGAAAGTCTGAACGATAACTTTTTTTCCGCTCGTCTGCAATGAAAAAAAAGAAAATAGGTTGCTATAAATTAAGAAGTTTGCCAAGTAAATTATTCTTGGCGAAAACCAAAAAAACACGCCAAGATAAATATTTGAATTTCTCCGTAAATTTCGCACCAAATTTGACAAAATTTAATATTTTGGCATAATTGGATTCGTAGAATCGATATATGGAAAAACATGGCATGTTATTTCAGAAAAAGTCCGATTGTGTGTCAAAATACAGATATTAGAATGAAGCTATATATAAAACTAATATATATCCTAAGCCTCGCTTTCGAGACATGAAAACCGCAAGTTGAATTTTGTCCATCGGCCCAGTAGAATGGGAGATATAGAACTGTCCCACTTTTTTTCCCCCACAGTGTACTTATATCTAATTAATCTTTGTTTCTTATGTTGAACAATCTAGTTTTGTTTTACATTCCTCCTAATTTTTTCTCTTTATTTTCAATTCATTTGATGCCATAAAATACAATTTAGCTCCATTTAAAAAGGCAGATGTCATAATATAGATGCAACAAATATCAGTCAATTTAAAACTATGCTTGCAACCTCTAAAATATCTTAACGTCGATCAAAGAGGTAGTCTAACCCCACTATTATAGAGTTTCATACGATATGTAATATCTAATTACTATAAGTCAAGCTTAATTTATTACTTGTAGCAGTGAAAGAGCTTTCGGAGGGGTAGACGATCCCATTGACAGCCATTTAGTTATGCATTTCATTATTTGACCATATGCATTTGCTTGTAATAATGTAGTCTCTGACTGGAACAAAACAATTTAAGTTGCACTTTACTCTACTTGTAAAGTTATTAACTGTAAACTTTAATAAAAGTGCCAGCTGATTTATGCCTTCTGTTAGGTTATTTATCAAGTTCTTAGCAATTTAGTTTCAGTCTATGTGATAATATGGCACTTATAGTTAAATATAACCACAAGTTAAACAAGCGTGACGATTAAGAATTTAAAATGCATCATAAAAAAATTACGATCAAATAAATTGTCATCTGAAATGTGCGGGGATTAAAAACCACTTTACTTTATCTAAAACAAAAGAACCAAATCACTACTTTCGTTTCGAAGAAATAAAAAACTCTTTCCTCTTAGTTATTATCAGTCTCACTTACGGTAAGCAAATTGAGAGTGCTGAAATTGAAAGACAAAAAGAAAGCAATTAGAGTAACAAAAATGGTCTATTTGTGAGATCTATTATGTTTATGTTTTGCTATCAGAAAATGGTAACTAGATCTACATGTATATTAGCCTTGCGACTTCTCTCACAGGCGTGAAAATGAGCACAACACGGAAAGGCTGTAAAGGACTATTTTATTTATCACAAACTGTATAACAGAAGACATAGACTTAATTGCTTACACAAAACACCGACCACTTGTGGTGAGAACTTATACGTTAAGTTAATAATAAATTTAAGGGTAGAGATGTAACTCTAGACTACACAATTCAATTTAGTCTGACAGTTTGACTCAGAAACCAACACCGGCGATATACTAACTAGACGGCAAGAATGAGTATCCGCTACTAAGATTAACAGCTGAAGAACAAAAAAGCAACCGTGGTCTTTCACTAGCGAAATCATGCTCTGCGTAACATTTTCCATTAGTTTAAATAGTCTCGTTCACCTACATCATTTGCATCCTGGCGAGAGAATGCGAGGTGAAATGAGGGAATTCAGGAAAGATTCAAAAATAAAATACCTATTAGTAAAACTAAATAGAATAATAACTATTAGCAAATCTAAATAGAAAAATAATTTGTTATATTAAATGAATGGATATTTCAAGGAAACGCTAATATTCATTTCTGTTGGTTAAAAAACCGTGATAAGAATTTTTGATAACCCTCCCCGTAATCCGTATCTGAACACAACAGGAAGCATTGATGCTGTTTTAGGTCCACGAGTATGTAAAGACTTCCTGCTTTGTTGCACGTAAAGTCAACTCAGCACTGCTAATAAAAAATGTATTAGCAATGTCTTCTGATGAAATCTAAGAGCCCGTGGCATACAAACATTTGATAATTAAATCTCGTTATTTTATCTGCTCATATCTGAATAATCATAATCGTCCTGCCTTTTTCCATTTTTGAGGAACTGTTCTTGGTTGCAACACAATAAAGTGTCAAGAGTAGAATCGAAAAGGACATCAGTTTTTAAAAATAAATATTAATTTTTATTTAGAAAAAAATTATTAAGTAAATGTTAAAAGGTTAAACATTAACTGAAAATATTACTTGATTTTAGCTAGTTCTAAGAAAGCTAATACTTTCTTTATTCAATTATATTAGTCTATTTCAAATAAAATAAGTTTTCAATCACCAACCTGGAATGAAGAGGAGTTTTAACATATTTGGTAAAATTGACTCTTGCATCTTGATTCTTGATCCTAGTTACTGCTCATTGAGCTCAATGAATAAGAAGAGCCTGTGCATGCAATCGTTAAAGTTTAGATAAATTTCTAACATAAATGTTATACTGTAACTTAGGCATTAATGACAAGTGTATTGTTAAAAGTAATTGAATTGTTGCTGCATATCATTAAACTTTCAAACACGTCTCTTCGAACTTATGTATACATATTTCTGTGACAAAATGTAGCAAAACTTATTATTAAAGCTTTTTACAGTATAATCGCATTGTGTCTTAAATCTAACATCGGTATTAAATTTTCCTAAATTAAAGAGGGTTTTAATATCTCTATTTTTGTCTTTGATATGAATTGTTTTTACTGATGTTATTTCGTAATTTTAAAATAAGAAAATCAATGCCTTATGAAGGCAAAAACGCGAGGAGTAAATTAAAATGGGAACTCCTAAAATCCGAATTCATGACCCCAACTACACTACGAATAACACTTTCGAGTAACCCATTATAACTATTCTTGGACAATTAAAAGCAGAAATAAAATCCAACATGCAAGTAAAATCTTGAGCAATGTTGCTATTATATATCTAAATCGCAAAATGTTTATACATAAGCCTCTTTCATTTTAAATAACTAATAATTTTGATTTCACCCTTCTTCTCAACGCTTACTAGCGGCTGTATTATCAAATTATCATTTACTGAAAATTGTGTCAGTGGATGTAGATTCATCACTTTTTTGAACGATGCAAAACGCAGCTTAAAATAAAAAAGTAATTCTTTCTGTTGTTGCATCTTCAGTGTTAAGTGTTATACTAACTGTAGTATATATTAAAGTAATATTTCCCTTTGAAGTAGTGGAGCGTTTAAATAAAATATTATTGAATAAGCTCTATGATCTGTAATGCTTTAAATACATAATTAATTGTCACTTAGTACATTGTAAATTCACTGCTATCCTTTTTTGTACATCTGCTTCAGTTTTTAATTTCGGAACAGTTATCTCGCAGTCCTTATCGGTTATACAAATTATCTGACTATACGTTTCAAGTTCGTTTCTGAAATCCTTCTAAAGAATGTTCTCAACATAAATAATTTACCCTTGACATATATTATTTTAAAACAGAAACATTCGCTTGAGATATTTTGCGAATTTTACGTCTTCATGTTTATTACTTCAGCAACTCTCAAGTGTTTTTTAATAAAAAAGTTGTCAACTTACATTATCTATTATTTACAAATATCATTATAAAAGCGGAAACATTCGCTTGAGATATTTCGTTAATTTTAGGTTTCCATGTTTAGTACTTCAGCAACTTTCAAGTCTTTTTAATGAAAAATTAATTTTAAGTGAAACAATCTTTTAACGAAAGAAGGTCCTTAAACACCCCTGTGCTAATTTTTTTCAGGATGTGGTAATTTTCCATTCTAAATATTGATATCCATTGCTTTCATTTTTAAATATATTTTTGTTTAAATGAAAAATTTAAATAAATGTATTTAATTTAAATAAATGGCTTTATTTATTTAATTTATTAATCTAAATAAATGTTTTTTATTTAAATTTAATTTAAATAAATGGCTTTATTTAAATAAAAATTAAATAATGGCTTTATTTAAATACAATTCTGATTTTTAAAGTCCTGAATATATTAATTTTTAGACTTGTGTGCATTCGATGTAAATTTTCAGTGTAAATGCAACGTAAATTTTCTTTGCTAATTCGAGTTTCCATTAAACAAAATTTGTTAAAAAGATGTTACACTGTGAGTTTTTTACTAAACTATTAATAGAAATGTTTGCTAACAATCAAAGCTATTTTACTTTTCTAAGAGTTAAACTTACGTTTTCATCCTAACCTTTTTCTATTTATTTCAGCGGCTAGCACTTGAAATAAGTTAACGGAAGTTTAGACACTGAAGCAGTGTTAATGTGAAGAGAAGGAGATTATTAGACATCAGCATACGCCAGAGAAAACTGTATTGCGTGTGTCACCTGCTGATTTGAACTGAGTTGGAAGCGCTACTTTGCTTAGAGGAGTTTTAAACTGCTCCGGGGTTAAATCTGTTTCAAATTAATTTACTTTGTTCACCGAGAGGTAGACATTTGCCTCCTGGGCTTAGTTAATGACTTTATGCTGTTATATATATATAGTTAAGCTATTCTGCTGGGTTGGTTAGCGATCTAGAAGCTGCCGCTGTCTTTCTTTTATTATTTTAAATCATAAATTCAAGCTTTAAAAATAAAATTTTGCTATTATTTAAGATTGAGTCAGAAAATTCAGGTAACTGTACGAGAGAATGAAAATGTTTCCTAAAGACTCAAAACTAAAATAGCACCAATCTTTAAAAAATGTTTGATGTACGGAAAGGTTAGGTACATAATGTGTTATGCCATTTGGCTTAGCGATTCTTCATTTGATCCATTCTTATTTGTCTAGTGTGCATGTAAGTAATTATGTGCTTTGTAACTTACCGAGTGCAAAAATCGCAGTGCTGTTAAATTTTTTAAGCTGAAATCCATAATACAACTGAAATTAACTAGACGTTGTGTAATATTTTCTATAAAATAAAATATATTATGTAATAGGTTTATAAAGGTTATGACAAAGCACTTCAGGGTATGTGCTTAAGGGAAGGGATAAATTTTTGGAAGAGCATTGAGACAAAATGGCTCTTATTTACGTTCAAACATGGGAAATATCGCGAAAACTGCTGCACAACCTCTCTATTTGCTAGCATTTGAACCAGGGTCGAACCGCCAGTATTCAAAGATTTTACCTCTGAATACTGGCGTTTACCTCATTGTTGGTGGACCGCAATGCTACGAGTGATAATGGTACCGAAGCTTCCAGAAGAAAGAAAAGATATTTGTGACGAAAACGATTAGAGAAGAAAATCTGTAGATTCGCGATTTCCTTCAAATTGTGATCCAATGAACCAATCTCAACGCAGGGGAAGCAAAGGTGACACCATATAACAACTATTTTAATTAATATCATTAGTATATCTAAATTTTATAATTATATTTTTTTCCTTCATTTCCATATTTATTTTCATGTTCTGAAATTTAAATTTAAAATAACCTTACACATTTTCCTATATCCAGAAGCTTGTGCTAAATCCTGTTGATAATACTAGACTGGTATGGGTCTAAAACAAATCACAAAGTCTAAAGAAAGTTTAAAAAATAAATAAAAATCTGAAAGGTTTCAGATTTTGGCGATAGCTGAAAAAGACTTTTTTAAAATTTGATATTGTTTATCGATAAAGGAGATCCTGGCGGAATAACAAAGCGTTTTATAGGATATCAGAAGAATATGCATTTAAATAACATGATAATGCTACATATCTTCTGTATATTTAAAAAGACAAACAATATGTAATGTAATTCTATAAAAGTGTTTGCTTTTAAGTAGCTATATCGTTAATTCAATGCATTTTTATTTAAATCAGTCAGATTTAAAAATAAAAAATAATAATATTCTTAAAACGTCTATCGCTTTTAACTAGTTTAGTTTGTCAATTAAAGACAAACAGAATGAATATGAAAGAATAATATCTTACGTTTTTCTGAATAGCAACAGACTCGATTGAAAAGGAAAACAACGCAAAATAGTGTTTCGGAAGTAATACCTCTTTTGAGCAATAACTTTTTTGTGTAAGCTCTAAATGAGCAAAAAGACGCAGCTCGGACTACAGACAAACCTCCGCGACTTACGAGTTTTTAAATTAACTTAACAGAAAATTAAATTTCAAATGTAGATAACGTATTCTGAGACTACTCATAAAACAGATCATTCGAGCTGGCTCAGATTTAGACGGCTATTTTAAACGTCGGTTAGCAAAACGTTAAAGCCGGAATACGTCTTAGGCAGAGCTGGTGACACTGAATAACAGCAAGACACCGATGTAAGAAGCTCCGATAATTTATAATTTGATGAGAACTACAGTAATGAGAATTTACTGTAGATTTTTAAATCATGCTAATTAAATCATGCTAATTAGTTAATTAGCATGAAATATCTTTTAACCCTCGTAATCAACTACATGCGCAATATTATGAAACAGTGAGAGGACTTTATTTTTTTTTTTAAGATTTGGGCTGATTTAAACCTTTTTAGCCATTATTAAGGTAAAAAAGCCTCTTTTGCTGTTATGATCTAAAAACATTCTTTTTTTGCTTCCTTGTACGAAATAAAGGAAGAATTGTAATAGCGAATATTTTCGGATATCATATTTCAACGAATATATCCATTTTGACCACTACTGAATGCAAATTAATGATGTTTTTGCGTGATATCTATACGTAAGGTAAGAATAAAGGACTTTTTCCCAAAACGGATTGCAAAAAGAATTTAAAATGGATTCAGAAGAGATTTTTTCATGACGTCTGTACGTATGTACACATATATGTGTGTATATTGCTTAATTCGAAAACGAGTAGCCTCAGAATGTTGAAATTTTGTATATACGACTGCTACTGTAGCATGTTATTGTACACTTCCCTTTTTGGTTGCAATCGGCCACTCCAAAACATTATATATATATATATATATATATATATACCCACTCTGTTACTCAGCTTCGTGAGTTCAGATTTTTTTATTCTTATATTTTGATAAATTACGCATCTTTTGCTTCAAAAAGTGATTGAATTATGTTATTCTTATCTTCCCATTAAGGTTTTCATACGTTTATTTAATTTGCAGGCAATACTTGTAGAATTATCAACAATTTAAAAGTTGTTTAAGTACGGCTAAGTCCAGTTTTTTTTTGCCATAGCAGCCATATTTGTTTAGATATGAAACTTCGCAGAATAGCGAATTAAGTCAGTTTCTGAACCCTCAGTGTGTTTTTGCAGAGTGGAAGCAAAAGGAAACTTTCAGTTTTGAGCACCGAAAAATCTGCCTTTTTGCCTGGCTGAATTGCTCGTGTTTGCGTAGAAACTCTAATTTTAATTGTACACAATTTTTTAGATTTGTTTTAACTGTATTTGTGTTTTATATTTTTCAATTTTTAATGAAGATATTTTAAGCTTTTAGGAATTTTTACTTTACTGCGATGTGACAACTGAATTAATTGAATGAGAAATATATCTAATGAAATTAGAGGGAATAAGTTTAAATGAAATACAGCAAAAACAGCGTAAAATTTAATATTCTGTACAAGAAGGTCATGTGGTGTCTACATCAGATTACTTTACTACACGTTTTACGCTCATAACTTTCAAGCTAGTTTTTATCAGGATAATTTATTGGAGTTAAGAGACCTCTGAATGATTATTCTTTGATAAAATTTCTTTTAATAACGCTTTTTTTAAATATTTATCAGCATAGTTTTATAGCTTTTAATAACGTATAATAATATATGCGATTGATTCCCTTTGCTATTTTGAAACTTTTAATTTCTGAGTTAAAATACCGTCAGTTTCTCAAATATTATATTTTCCGGTTATTTGTATGAACTGCTGCCTAAGGAAATTCAAATGAACTTAGTTATTTTAACTTTAGTTTCGTAAAACGAGTATTATTCTGTCTACTCTTTATCAAAATTTATAAATCTTTCTCCTCTTGGCAAGCACAAAACACATACCTACACTTTTTTACATAGCTACAGTCGACATGTACATCCGACATGATTGATTCAAATGTTTAAAATCGATTAATATCTGAATCAATTCAACATTCATGAAAGGAAAATCCCTTTTAAAAGAGAAATGAAATTATTCGTCCCCTAGCATCTAAATCTCTGAAATCAATAATTACAATCAAAAAATGGAAACTCGTACTCGCGATAAGTGTACTTAATTAAAAAAATACAAGTATATTTTATTAAATAATTAGTCCAAAGTTGCAATTTGCCCAGAAGGACTATTGATTTCGTTTTGGCATTTTGCGTTGGTTCACTATAAATGTCGGTTCATTTTTCAAATTGTTGCTACCAAATATTAGAGCCCTGTACTATATTTAAAGAAATTAAATAATGAAGAATCTACATACATGTATGTATGTTTTTCGCATTGTGATAAAACAACAGTACCTATAGCCACCAAAATTTGAACAACGTACGTTTTGTAAAACTTCAACGAATTTTCGATTAACAAACTCAACGATTTCAAAGCGAGCAATGGCAACACTGTACGGTAAAAAAAAAAATTATCTCCATTGGCGAGACTATGTATCCGAAATTATAAAGATATGCTCTTTTTAAAATTATTTTGCGATATTGCTGTTGACCTGAATTTTATGGTGTAAGTGCAAAGAACATGATATTTATTAAATAAATGTAACACACAAAATGTTAAAAAAAGTCCCTTTGGAAGTAATGTCAAATCTGAAAGTTTCAGATATTTTTTATTTATTGTTTTACAACTAAGCAATTGCAGTTTTATTAGTTTTTCTTAGTTTATTTCAGAATTACAAAATAGAGCGTTTTCATAACTTTCTTTTATTCCTTACAGGAAGTAAATATGGCTAAGATTTTTAAGAAAGAATTTTCTGAGTTTACTTTCAAGGACATTACCTCAGAATATTTTGTGAACAGGAATAAAGGCATATTTGCTTACTTAGTAGGTAATTGGCATTTTAGAAAGACAGGTTACGTACAATTATTGAAACTTAGCAGAATAGTGAATGAAGTCTAAGAAAACTGGAATCCGCCTTGCAAAAGCGCTACATTTACCAAAAAACGTGAATAATGCTTATGCTTTAAAAATATCTGAAAGCTCGTTATACTATACTTGATACATAAAAAAACATAAAAAATTGGAAAATAACTTTAAAATTTACAAAATGCGATGAATTTTATTGAAGAATTGATCTGAAAGTTAGTTTTATCGATTTTTCTTGCGAACGGATTGACTTCGTGTATAAGAAAAAGCATATCATCTAAAAGGGAACACTTGAAAAATAACAGAGAATGTATTCGTGGTCTAAAACATTAATGCTACGCTAATTTCTCTAAATGTTCGTAAGTAATATATGCACATATTTAACTTAAGGTTGAAAGAAAAGTAATTACATAACAATTTATCGTATTCTTAGCAATTAAAGCTGTAATAAATCATTCTTCTCTTTATAAATAAGAATACTAAAAAAGTCACAAAATACTTTTTTCTGATAATGAAACATCACTTTAGTATTAAACATCGATATAAAAGCATAAAAGTAGATATAACTGCTTTTATATCGATTCTGTTTATATTATAGGTTATATTTCTTTTTACTTAGTGTCATGATTTTTGCTTTTTGTGACAATGGCATTCTTAAATTCTTCTACAGTTGGTCTAAAACTTGAGATCCGATGTAAGTTTTCATACGAGAATTTAATTTATCAATTGTCAATATGATTTTATTAGTATTATTATGGAAAATGAATGGGAAAACAGTTTATCACTTTCAACAATTTGTCATGAATGCATAATTTTCTGGCAGCGTTGTTATTATATTCTTTCATTTTCAACATTTTTTTCTTCTGCAGAATTTTTTTCATGTAAAAAGGATTTAAGAAGAAGTGCGTGTGATTTTCGTGAGGGTTTTCTTCATTCGGATTCCTCTCATGAAGATAGGAGTTGAGAAAAATTACGTATGCTTCTCATAGATGTTTCTTTCGTAAGAATTCCTTTACAAAAAGTATTCATAAGAAACGCGTTTCTTTCTTTTAGATATTCTTATACAAAAGCTGCCTTAGCGACACGTATTTCATTTCTTTTTTATACGACTCCTTTTCTTATTTAGAAACGTTATCATTTCGAATACCTTATCTATCGGAGCTCCAAAAGATCACAGTTTCAAAGAAAACGCTGAGGATTGAAAATATTTTTAAAAAACCTTAAAATTTCTATAAAATAGTTTTACTTACGTGTTGTTTCTAAATTTTAATTTGTTTTAAATTTAACAAAATACGTCTTTAAATACATTCCATGCAAAATATACGTTTTCAATATCCATAACCTGTAGAAAGTAGGATTTTTTATATCTTTTGTGTATTTAGAATTTATAGCATTAAAACACATTCTCTTTTTTTACCTTATAGATAAATTAGATCAAAGATAAAAAATACTTTGTAATTAGGTACATTTTCTCTGTTTTCAGGTTAATTAAACGGCTATTACTATGAAACGGTTTTAGCTGATTTATAAATAAAGAATTTTAGTTGTAAAATGATCCATTGTTTTTGATAATTCCATCCAGAGTACTATTTTAAATAACTCATATATTTAGAAATGCTTGCGGCATGTTGATAAGTTTCAGTGTTTCATAAAAAAAGTTAGAAGTTTCACGAGAAAAATGCGTGCCTAAGTTCATTTCCTCTAAGATCCAACGTTACCTATTTGTTCAGAAAGATAAATAGCTTTCGATGTTCACCATGCAAGACAAAACTCTCAGTCCAAAAATATACAGTACTTTGCGAGAATTCTTTTCATTTATTGGATAAGTTCTAAGAGATCTTTCATCAGTTACAGAACTTTCAAAGCACGAATCACAAAAGAACTGCTTCTTCTCAATTCCAATTTAATTGAGTTCTACTTTTTCTGTAGGAGATTACTCTTCTTAAAGAACAGATCAGATTAATTGGATCAGCTCAGAATCGTTTGAAACTCTTCAGAAATTTCTGTGACTCTAGTCTGTTGATAATAACACTAAAAACAAGGTTTTTTTATAGTACCTGTTTCAAGTTCCTAACCATAGTATCAAGCTGCATTTTTCGTGAACTTCCAACACGTCGCTTTTTAAGAAAAACTCTCATATATTATAGAAATTTAAATAAAACACTGCAAGAAATTTCATGGCTTTGATTATTCTAGTATGATTTAGAAGCCATCAATTTACAAGAGAAATCAAGTATTTTGTTACGGCTTTGTTTAATGCCAAAATGTCTATTTTCTCGGTATATGTTTGATTTATTTTTATATTTTATTCTTCATCCTTATTTAGAGAAGAACGTTAGAGACTTGCTTAGAACGTTAGAGACACATTCGGAACATAAAATTTCCAACTACTATAGGCTAGACAAAGTCTTCTAAATTTATGTTACGTATTCCAAAAAAAAACAGCTTTTCATTTTAATTTTCTTGTCATACCAATTTTCTGATTTTTCAAAAGTACTTCAAAAATAAGTGAATTTGTAGATATGGTGATTTAAAAATAATAAATAGCTTTTAACAGCCATTTAGTTTATAATTTTCGAACACTTTTAGTGCATGATTTCTTTCTGAGACCTTTCTTCTGAAATTATGATTAAACTGGCCATATTCTTAAGATGCTTAATGCTTCAATTTGTAACAAAAACGTTGAGATGGTACACTATCTTCAGATAGTATTACATCGCCTTTTTGGTGATTTCTAGCGATAGGCATAGGTACATGTGCAAGGATTATTCAGTCTTTGTACTACAGAACTGCTTTTATCAAGAAAAAGGCAATTTCCTAAGATCAGCTACTCCATTCGGGGATTATTTTATATTTTTCTTTCTTTTCTGTGTCATAACATCTGTATGAAATCACTTCTTGTATCGACTTGTGCATTTTGTGTCTGGTTTCAAGAAATCTCCGTTTGAGTAATGGGTATGAATCATCACATCTCACACCTCCTACATCTAAACATTACTGAACTTTACACTGCATATCTAAATATTCGCTTTATTTATAATTTTTGAACAAAACGTCATTATGATTTTTCCCTGCTTTATTTCAGTGGAATCAAACTGAGACTGTGAATTTCTAAAATGTAATTTTATTAACTAATAATTAATTGATTTAAACCCCCAATGTTTCTTTCACAACTAATCATTTTATAAGGTATTTCTCCCGCCTTCTTAGCATGCCTTCGTGATGTAATAGTCAGCACACTCGGCGCGTATTTGAGAGGTTCGAGTCCCGGTGAGGGCATTGCCCATTTTTCATATCTCATGCTTTCAAAAAATACCTAATGTCGCTATAATTTCATTATCATTTACTTAACGGGAAAGTAGTTAGTGACTCTGAGTGCCGTATCGAAGCGTTCGGGTTTTAATCCCGGAGAAAGCATGGATATAATTTGTCCGCCCCATCACAGAAGGCAATGGTAGCCTGCCTGTTAAATGCCTCCATAATAATGTGATCGCAGCTGTCGGCCTTAGTAGCCGCCAACGTCTACGGACGGCTTGGGTCCGCCATATCTAGATTTATTTAAAATTACTATTTTACTTTTTTTCTGATTGCCAGAATTATGGCACTCGTAAATTCCTGACTTACAAGAATTACAGGAATCTATTTTTACTGAACAATAATTAGATAATATCTACTATTAGAGTTGTTGTAAATAAAACACTGTAGAAATAATGTTGCTATTATGTGAAACTGGTTTTGTTTTTGTATTTTTGTGTAAGTAATTCATCTATTAATTTGTGCAAGAAATTCAGCTTATTCTGGATGATTGCTTTTTATTGACCAGACATAAGAAATCCTGAGTGTTGCTGATAAGCTACGTTTCTTCCAAATTTAATAATAGAGACCGAGTGGCGATGAATAGCTGGAGTACGTCAGAATACATGAAACTGTTTTATCCTTTGATGAAAGGAGGAATTATTTTCGTGACTGGCACTGCATGTTACGTGTATTTTTTCCTTGAACCGAAAAAGGAGGAATACTAGAATAGTCTGATACAGAGAATAAGAGCTTGGATTGCCTCTTTTACGGTTCGCAACTTTCAATACGAAAGCATAGTACTGCAGTAGCACTTAAATTTAAATGCTTGTGATATTTTACATCAAAGAAAGTAGTCTTATATTAGATGAAAATGGTTTAACTTGGAATATGAAGTGAAATGCGTATTACAACTTTGTAAATATTACATATTCATAGTTTAGAATGTTTCCTGATGCATTAAGCTTATTTTGGTCTTCGTATATACTAATTTCTGAAAATCCACAATTGCCATTAAACAAAATTACAGGGTGTAGATTTTAGAAACATCTCTAGTATAGACGTTTTGTTTTCTTCACTTTTCAAAAACGTATTGCGTAGAATGTGACACAGACATATACGTACTTCTTAACTATTTGCACCTTTATTTTTAATAGCATATATAATTATTAAAATTTATGCTACATCTGTTACTATTTTTTATAAATATTTTATAGTTTCATTAGTTTCATTCTATCATTAGATTTGTTCATAAAGAATACTTCTAATGTCACAGACTACCTATTTGCTATAGAGTGGTGTTCTATCACTGCACACAGATAATTACATTAGTATTCAAAATTAAAGGATAATTTCAAAAGTGATGCTGAACTTCACAAAGAGTAATTAAAGTTCCGCTTAGTATAATTATTTATAGTGAGTGTATGGGACTGAATATAAGAGCTTAACGCTTTTCATGTATTTGTCCACAGAATGTGGAACTAAGGTTAACGCAAATAAACTCGTGGCAAGTGATCGGTAGACTCGAGTTTCCAAAGAGTTAAATATTCTCCAAGGCGTGATCCTAAGAATCCGGAATCATTTCTAAATACAAATTTATTCCTTTAAGTTAATCATCCTGCTGATCAAAATCGTCCATCATAAATGCTACATTTGAAAATACTGTCGTTGCTGACAGGGAGAAAATATTACCTAAACTACAGACAGCTTGCTTCATGTCACAGCCACCACTCAACTGTTTAACAAAGATTTTATGATCGTGGTCTTTGTGATCAAAGATTATTGCGTTTTGGTCGGCTTTCTGCTTGTTTCCGAGAAGAACTTTTAACATGGTACCATCTTCATCATCAATGCAGCCAAGATAACTGATTCTGAATATTGCTCACCAATAAGCCCAGGCTATGTTTAAATAGCGAGTCTAGACATTTCCATCTGGAGAAAGCCTGGAACACGCAACCTTCCATTGCGCATTCCTGAAGCGAATATATTTCCATCTGGAGACAGCCTGGAACACGCAACCTTCCATTGCACATTTCGGAAAAGTACAGTTTTTAGTATGCCGTTTTATTATTATTATTATTATTTGGGAGGAAACGACCTCACTGTATTGTCATAAATTTTTTATAGCTCTCATATGTCTGTTCATTATCAGAACAATTTCGTTGATAATAATAATGACGAGAAGAGATTTTCAACAAGTTGGAAGTAGTGGCTCTGTTGAGCTGTCTTCTGTCAATTTATCTTCGATGTCGTTATGCCTCAGGTCCAGAGGGAATGGAATCCATTGCCAAGATATGCACTAAAATTGGAATATTTCTTAAGTTAGTTTACGTTCCGTTGTCTTCCTGTTTTATCTACCACATTCCTTCACCTGCTGTTAAATAGATATTAAATAGAACTAACTGTATGATGGCATCTGAATATCTTTTTGACTTTGAAGTGGGTTAATGTGGGTTAGAGCTTCATCTATTGCTATTAATTTGGAACGATGATCTAAACAATAATCTGTTTCGTTTAATCCGTTTCCTTTTTTTCAATTCGATAATATCGTTGCGGGTTTTATTCAATCCTCTTGATTCTATTCCCATTTCCATCGTTTCTGCTGCAGTCAGTTCTGATTTGAATTAACATCAGGGAGCACATCTCTTATGAACTTAAGATTTAAGTTACTCAAATGTGATAAGAAATGAGAATTTTGGTTTGTAGTCTCTAAATCTTTAAATGAGATCTAATAACTTTTCAACAAGTAATTTTATCTATTTATGCCCATTAAAAGTTTTAAATTTTATTAAAGTAATTGTTAACTTGCCAAAACATATAATAAAGCCGGATAAGAGTTGGAAAAATTTCAAGCCAAACATCTTGTAATACATTTAACAATTTATGTTTTAATTTTCCTCTTTAGACACTAAGACGTTAGTATTGAAATCAGATATTAGTATTCTCATTTCATTTAAAAAGTAAAATTTCTCATTCTTGAAACACCATCACAGATGTCCTTTAAACATTTACCAAGGAGCAGTGAAAAATGTTCGTTTAATTTATTATAAATGTCCTACACGAATTATTATACAAATTATTAATTATTTAGCAATATATTATTAGAAAATCTGGCTTTTAAATACGCCGAAATAAAAACTTTCGAAGTACCAAAGCACAAAATTTTATTACTTGCATAAATCAGCAACTTGTATATGGTTTATTAATATAAAAATAATAAAACGATAAAAATATTAAGCGAAAACAAATTAAAGCTATTTTGGGATAGATAATAACATGTAGTGGATTTAATTGTAGTTGAAAGTATGACTGCCTTTAATCGCTAAAATTTTAAATACAGCTAATCTCAATACTTTTGCTCAGTACTTTTACGTAAACAAGGCTTTAAAAGTTTGGGAACAGAAAAATAATAATATAATATAAAAGAAAATATCAGTATAGATATTTAAATAGAATCCTCGTAATACATTAAAACTAACTATTTATGTTTTCCTGATGAAAGTTGTCTACCAGCCAGTTTTCTTAATAGTTTGTTTAGCATTCTGAGTTTCGTGTTTTTTTAACATTAGAGATTATTGAAACTACACGTTTATTATATTGTGACTTCCTAGTTTCTTCCTCAACAATAATTTAGTGCTTACATCTTAGAGACATTATGTATTTTTTATGCGAAAGACGGATAAAATGAGCAGTGTCCCCCTTCGGGGCTCGAACCTAGATCTCTCCAATACGCGCCGAGTGTGCTACCGTTACACGACGAAGGCATGCAGACAGAGAGACAAAATAACTTATATACTCCGCCTTTTAAAGGGCAACAAGGGATTAAGAGACCCAATCGCCCAAATCCTGGCGGTGAAGAATCGTCATCCACCACCTTTTTAGTTCATCTCATTACTACAGCGCCACTGTAGAGATCTTAGGTATTTTCGATGCGAGAGGCGTGAAAAATGAGTAATGTCTATGCCGGAACTGGAACTTGGATCTTTCGAATACGCGCCGAGTGTGCTACCGTTACCCCACGAAGACATGCAGAAAGGAGGGAGAAAATACGTTATAACATTATATATTGTTAATAATCCTATCATCTTTATACCTTTCTTGTTTTTAAGTTTTATTATAGTTTAATTATGTCTTACTACGGAATATTTTTTCTTCTGATTTTCACTTTTTAAGACTTACCTTGCTTTAAACTTTCAGCATTATTATTTAATATATTTTTTCGAAATTAATAAATTACTAAATCTTTCGAAATCAGTAATTTCAAAGAAATTACCACATATTAATTAAGTTAACTAAATATAGTTAACTTTAGCAATGTCTTTTTCAAGAAACCATAGCAAATCTGATACTCTTCTATTTCATATTTTAAATAGATATAAATAATATGAATATAGATAATATTCAAACAAATCGTTTCGAAAAAATAGGAAAATATCATTTCAGTATGGCAAATAATAACTATGCTGGAGTGCTTTTCTCGGACTAAAAATCCCTTATTTTATTCCTTGAGCATTTCGACTGCGAAGAACCCAAGAGAAATCTTTCGTGCTGCATATAAAGCTCATAACTTGTAGATCACGGTTACTTAGGTTTCACGTTTTTTCTCCTGTTCATCCCTCTGGCAAGAAGATTGAGGGGAAGAATAAAGAAATAAATATCCCATGGTCACGCGTATTTTACTTCTTTATCCTGCTATTCAGTGAATATTATATTTATTAACGTCTGCTTAGATGTTAGAATATGCTGCCACATTAATCATATAAATGCAGTTCTCAGTAAGTTAAGAATATAGCCAGAAATGATATTGACATAAGGAAAATTGCTAGGAGCAATGTTGGTTCTTCGACCTTTATCACTTAATTATTTCTGTAGGTAAATCACAATTCATGAAAAAATTATAGTGAAAGTTTTACAGGAATAGTTTGTTTTGTTTTCTCTTCCAATAGCCGTTGGTAGTTCTTAAGGAATGTAGCTATCGTTGTCAATAAGTTAAGAAATCTGCGACATTTTCAGCGTTTATTCATAATTCTATAGTTTCCGTTAACTTCTGTTTCAAATATAACGAACCCTTCACTGTGATAACTGCTGAAGACTGAATGTAACTATGACATTTGTGAATGTAGACCATTTGTGAAAATGGCACTTAAAATTCTCTCAATCTGGATGCCCTCTGGAGAGGTTAATGGTAAAGGAAATATGGAGAGGGTCTCTACATGCCAACATGTTCTCAATCTTTGGAGAGGAACTAAGCTGCTAATCATTGTCACTCATACTGAAATTGTGAAATCTAATTCGAAACTGTTTAGAATGCTAGGTAATTATTTTAACAGATTTGCTATTTTTCCCTGCACTAAGTGATTTTCGATGTTTTGTCTATAAAGCCATTAGGAGGTTTGCTGACCCATTTAATCAGGAGTCCTTCAGAATCTTAACTCTAATCTTATTTACCATAAACAGAATTCCGTCGAAATATTATTTTATTGAAAAACGCACTGCATGTTTAATCAATTCGAGATGAGATGAACACTGAATCATCTGCTTATTTGGATTTATTGGACAATGAGACAAAGCATGCCAGGGCAATCTGCTTAAGTGAGGGAATCCTTCGTGGAAAACATTCTAAGGGAAACTAACTTACATGCCTACTAAGAAGGCTGAAAATCTACAAAAGTTCCACGCAGCCATCCTGTTCGCAAAGATTTGAACTCCGATTCAACGTTCTTATCCATTCTGCTTCTGATGGGTGATGGAGCTAAGCATATTAGATTGTATTTAGTTATTCCCCCTTAATAACCATGTAGCATCAATAATTGTGGGATGTCTCTTTGCTTGCTGCTCTAGATTAAGATGCTGATATTTAATTAGACTGAATGATTATATTTAAGTATTAGAGTAGTTTATTGTTTGTGCAGTTGCATAGCCAGTAATCACTAATATATTACTTCGGTCACGAACCACTAATATATATTACTTAATGGCCCATAATTACTAATATAGTACTTAATAATCACTAATATATTACTCATTCCTAATTACTTTAGTCTATTAAAAACACTGATTTATCGCTGGTTTTTGATGGGAATGTTTTATAAATTTCTCTTCCATGTTCTAAATTAGATAAACATGAATGTTCGCATTGTAATGAATGTTCGCATTGTACTAATTGTTACTGTAGGTACTATCTGAGATAATAACTAAGGTTTCCCTCCCTTAAGTTAAAAAAATTAATTTAGCTCCATTATTTTAATGTATTTTTCTCATACAATATTAAAACGAGAGTGACGATTAATAAAAAAAAGTATTACTAAGGTATCGATTATTTTATTTTCAGAAAACTTTAAGGAAACTAATATGATGAGAGAGAAGCCACTGTTTTGAATGAAGCATCATAACGTATTAATATCTGCTGCGATTTTTTGAAACATTCATTTCATTCTTGTTGCGTTCTCATTGCGTAAAATGTTACTAAAGATATTGCTTAAGACAGAAACCAATGTTTCCTTCAGATGCTGAGCTTTCAATTTTTCGTTTAAAATATACATATAGGAATGAGATTAACAGCGCGAAAAATGATAGGACGCTATGGTCGTGTTTCTGGAAACAATTCTGGTCCGAAGTCAGTGTGTGCTTACGAATACTTAAAATTAATCTAAATTTATTATTTTTATTATCATACTTAACATAGTGCAGAAATAGTCCATAATAACCTTTAATGAAGTAATTTTGCTTATATAAAATTGTCATGAAAATACGCTTTAATCCATTACTAAAAGTAAGTGGCAAAAAGCCGAATAATCTGTTTCAATTCCTTTTCTCCTTAATTAATTATACACTATGCAGCATCACCATTCATATTAACAATTTAAATAGCATCTGACGATTTTTGTCATCACAAGAGGTAAAAAATTTAATTTTGCTGCAGGAGGAAAAATTTCCCCTTTAGAAAGTCAGTGAGCCATGTAAAAAGTATCATTTCATATCAATATCAAGATAGTTCCGAATGATTTCCTTTCCCATTAGTAGGAACACATTTCTTGTAGCCGATATCATTCTAAATATAAATAGTTGTATCTGTTAATATTTTTTTTCTTTCAAATTGCGGGCCCAAGCTCTCCACAGACGTTGGCCACTACTGAGGCCATGCTAATCTTCTCTGTACCGTTCCAGTTTTAGTATATGTACCGCCGAAGCAAGTACAGCTGCTACTAAGGCCGAAAGCAATAATCACTTTATTATGGAGGCACCGTTGCTTTCTATGACAGGAGGGACAAATACATTCACGCCTTCTCCGGGATTCGATCAAATCCGTGCGCTTTGGTACGACAATCAGGGTCTCTAACGACTTTCCCATCTGAGCGGCGTATCTGTTAACATAATAATCATCAGTATAGAAAACCTCAAAATAGAACTATTTTGGAATATTTATTAGGCTTTTCCTACAGATAAATATTTAAATTATTTTAAAAAAGGATTGCATTAGATATTTATGGAAACAACGTGCATTCCTTCAAAGTATGTAACTACAAGAACAATTTTATTTTGTTAATGGAAAAATATACCTTATAAGACATTTTCTCCGTCCTTTTCGCATACCTTCGTCGTGCAACTGGAAGCATACTCGACGCGTATTGGAGAGATTCAGAGATCGAGTGTCGGCGAGGAACTGTACATCTTACACGTCTCCTGCATCAAAAACCCTTACGACTCTGTAACCTTAAACTAATAAATTCTTTTAATAACTTTTTCTTTCCACCTAGAATTGCTAGACTAAATTTTGAGTCGAAATTACAAAAGAAATCAAATTTATGCTTATTGGTTTTGGTAATTACTATGTTTTAAATAAAGAGCTTGTCTTAAAATTGCTGCAATGATCTGAGAAGGCCTATAATCACAGAATAAATCTATATTTATAATTGGCAAAATTCAAGATTTGTTTACAATTATTTTCATTAAAAATAGGATCCTATTCTTCTAAAACTTAAAATAAGCAATGGTGTATCTTCTTCGAGAACAAATTATTTTGAGCAAGTATGTTAATTATGCAATAGTTGAATAATTAACATATGTGCAATAGTTATGTAATAGTTGCAGTTCTTTTAGTTATTGAATACATATTTTATGTAGCAGTAAAAATTTAAAATTAGAATCGGTCAATTACATAAAAGTTCCATTCCCAAATTAGAAACATTTTGGATAAACGTGTGTATTATTTTCAAATTGTATCGTAAATAACGAAACTCTTATATTTCCATACCGCTATCATTTATTTAATGTTGAAAATATTTGCACCTTTTATTCTTTTTTTTCCGTCCCAAGGCAATTTACCTTTTTCTCGAACAAATCATGAAATATGAAATTAAATTAAATTAAATAAAACATGAAATTAAATTAAATTAAATAACATGAAATAAAATTCATGTTATTTATCAACGTTTGATAAATAACCTGAATTCGTGTCTATAAACACCCACTATTCGTAATTTGCTTTTGAATAGTCAGTATTGCTCAGTTGTACAAATGTTTATTATTTCATAGGTTTCTCAGCGCTTCCAGAATAACTACAGAAATAATTCAATCAGAGGGCAGATTTTATTATCGGTTGGAATTTATGGTTTAAAGCACAAGTATACATAGCATAAGTATATTTAATCATAAATACTATATCCATGTAAAAACTATATAAAGTTTTTTTTTATTTCACAACAAAACAATGCATATTCAAGCTATTATTCGCCTTCATTACGATTTTGATTGACTTTTCAATAAATTAATTTATGTATTTATTTATTTATGAACCACGTCATTTTTTGCTTTATGTATTCGTATAAGCATAATTGACATTATAGCTTATACCATTCTACGACGTTTGCTGAAAACAATTTATGCTCTCGAGCTGATGAACTATTACTTCATGGTTTACACGCTGTTTATCAGTAACCAATACATAACTGATAACCACAGGGACAATCGTCGACAAAGGTAACGTCTAAGTGGCGTTCAGAAAGAGCCATCTTTTATACTGTTATGCTATTAATTATGAATCAGCTCGACAAGTAGTGTTGTGAAAAAGGATATTGATTGTTTCGGACAAAGGCAAGAGATTGGCTTCTTCATTCAAATGGAAAAGAGATGAGGGGGAAAGGCTGAAAGTGAAAAAAATTACTCGGCCTGCTCGCTTCGATGATAAATGAGAAATGTCTAAGATGCATTTGTATTCTTTTTTCCTATTGATGTCTTCACATCCCATTCTTTGTTCTCAAAACAGACGAATGACAGGTAGAAACAAAAGTAAATCGGTTTCTAAACCAATAAAGCAACGAAACACGAAACTAGTTTGGAGTAACCGGTCAAGATAAAATAAACAAAGTTCACATATCTCATGGAAGAATTTAATATTTTTGCGCGTGCTCTGTTTTTATACATTTCATATTTCATTAAACTTGGAATTCATTCCATAGAATGAAACTTTCATTCATAAAGTTAACATTTCATTCATAAGTATTCATCAAGCAGTTAAATATAAAATATTCTATATATTTACATGAAAATTCTAGAAGATACTGAACAAAGGACTGACTAACTTAAATCTCTTTTTAAGCCTACCATCTAAAAAACTATTTAGGGGATTCCATATCAAATTTAGAGATAAACTTGTCAGGACTGAGTGTTCGGTGCATACTCTTGGCGAACATATTCGTGAGTTAGTTGAAGTCCTGATCTTGAACAGGGAGCTGAATGCAGCTATGTTCTGTGGTAGAATACTGTGATTAAGTTGGAGAATAACTGTACTTGAAAGGGATTTAAAATCCTCTTTTATTAAATCACAATTATTTACAACCACTTCCTAACTCGGGAGGGATACAGAAAGTAGAGACCGCGCTTGGGGTCTAAAATGAACAAACAAAGTAATTTAAACTAAAACTAAATAGAAATTAAATTAGTCGTTTCTCGCAGAGCTATAACGCGAGGTTGGCCTCTAAACTAAATGGTGCGTAGCAAGATTTAACTAATACTGACGCACTTGCAATTACTTCAATAAGCAATCACGTAAAAGCGCTATGGCTTAGAATTTAAATGCTAGCTAGTCAGGCGAACGTCGAATAGAGTGACCGTGGTCTCTCACACTAAGAGGTTCCTACCTCTCGCTTAAATATAACTTGGCTCCACTTCAAATTAGCATAAAGCTGAAACCCGCGCTTCTTCTAACGGGAAGTTGAAATGAGAACAGATAGAAAAGTATAAATTAAAACTTGTTAGTTTAACTAAAACATTACAAACTACCAAAAAAAAAGTGCGGCAGCACGTTTTGGTGTCCGTGTCTTTGTATTAGGTAAACGAGCATATGTTATTGAATTTGTAGCTGTCTGCATTGATTATACATATCTCTATTAATTTTGCATATGAAAACAATGGAATTTGTGCCTTCAAACGTGCCAAGAATTGTTTTTCATAAAATTCCCTAGCTTACTTTGAGAAATTTTGTTTTGGAAGTACTATTCAGAGCTTAATTCAAAAACAAATAAAGCACTTAACCACATTTTCAAACACCCTGTATATGATGTGTGCATAAAAAGGAGAGGAAATATCTTACGCATAATTACAAAATATGACAAAATAGCTCAGAAGATTACTCGTCGAATGCAAACAAACATCTTTTGCAAGGAAAAACCTTAAGAGAGCTAATAGTTAAAAAGCAAGGAGCTCGCGCAATTTTAATGCAAAGGTTTGAATATTTTAAGAATTTCTGCGTGTTATTAGGAATATTTTAACATCTAAATTAAAAAATATGCGAAAACGCTAAGTAAATTAATCAACAGTTGTACTTAGATGTAACTGAAACATTTAGCAGGTATTTTGTGTTTTCTTTTATTCCGTTAAACAAAGGTTCTCAGTCGCCTAGATTAAAGAAACGAATCAGAGAAAGCTCCGCATGGCCAACATTCAAATGTATAAATTTATTTTTATAAACTACACCTCGCTTTAAAATCACATTCATTTATTAAAGGAAGTTAAACATTATTTATTTCATTTGTTAAAAATAATGTAAAATTTAAGTTAATATAAAAAATTAAAAGTCAAATTTACGAATTGATCTACAGATGCGCATTCGTAAATGTATCTCCTGAAATAATATCTTCCTCTCGCTTGTAAGGAAAAAAAGATATGAAAGCAAGTTGCAACATTTGAAACAGGAAAACAGTTAATTAAAATGACTTACGGCTAACTTACTTTCTAGATTTATTCCAACGTCTGAAAACTCATTTTAATCTTTTATTACTTTATATTTAAAGTATTATGCCCTTTTTATTAAAATAACATTTTGTGGTAAAGATTATTTTTCAGCTTTTCTACCCACCTGCGGCCGAGCGGTTAACTCGCTGAACACTGGTAGTTCGTTCCGATGTTCGAATTCCGCTAACAGGCTGGCTGCATGGGCGTTCTCGTGGTCCTTTTCATGTGTAACGTGTATACAAGCCAGTTTCCTTTAGGAAGTCCTCCACAAAGACATCCCTTCTCTTAGGTAGACAGCCATCGTCTGCATTAACGTAACCAAATAAACAAAACCAAACTCTCTTCAGTATTATGATTAAATTAGAGTCGTAAATGAAAGAGTTTTTTGCCATCGATGTCATTCTTCTATAGTACATCTATAATGTAAAAATATGTTTCTAGTTTTTAAATAGTTTTGGTCAAGTACTAAAACAAAATCACAATAAATATAAAAAAACGAAAGATTTCAGATTTTATATTACTCTCAAAGGGAGTTTTTAACGTTCTATGTGTTAACATTATTTATTAAATATCATGTTCTTCGCACTTAAACCCCATAATTCAACAACAATATCACGAAATATTTAAAAATAGCCTATCTTTAGAATTTCCGATAGACAGTCTAGCGCGCTAGAGTTTGTTTGTTTCCGCGCAGTGCTGCTATTGCTCTCTTTGAAATTGTTGAGTTTGTTAATCAAAAATTCGTTAAAGGTTTACAAAATGTGAAATAGATGATAAAACAAATTCGAAATTCAAAATTCGGGCTTCCAAGTGCTCAAGTTCGGGTGGAGGATTACATCATTCAAAATTTGATGGCTCTAGGTACTGTTGATTTTTCACAGTGCGAGAAACATGCATACTTATGTTCATGCGGATTCTTCATTATTTAATTTCTTTAAATATAACACAGACGATAATACTTGGTGGTAACAATTTAAAAAGTGATTCTTCATTTATAGTGAAAAGCCGCAAAATGACGTTCTGAGACTAATAGCCCTTCTGGACTATCGTTCCCTTTGGGCTAAAAATTCTAATCATTCTTATTTCGTTAATTATGTAAAACTAAACACACCGTTAAAGAGTTTTAAAGACTTTTAAATCATCTAAATTAATTTTCTCCTTGTACGAAAGTGTTACAGTTTTATCTCATTTTTAATATACAAAAACATCACAAAATATTGTAGTATCATGAAGAAATTATAATATTCTTTACAAAAAATCCGTTTTATTAATTGACTAAATTTCGGTTTGTTAATTAAAACTGTTATTCAAGAAATTTTAATTTAATTACGTTGTCTTTTTTATGCTTAAAATTTTTCTCCTACTTTAAAGAAAAAAACTAAATAGTTGGAAAACATTTATTTCGTGTAACGAAAAAGAATATGTTTTGAAGATCAGAGGGAGAATTTCGCGTATTTTCTGCTTTAAACTTCTCGCAGAAATACAAGAGGAAATTTTGTAGTTTTATTTAGTAAAATATACATATTTTATGAAACAACGTTTTCGTTTCCTTCTGTATTCCCTTTCGTCTCATGATTGACAAGCTTTCATTTTCTCTAAACGTTGAAAAGATCATTCTTTTCGCTTATGTTTGTTGATCTGTGAATTTTCCTCCACGTTTGGTTACATTTAAGAGCAGGAGCAGTTTTTTTTATCCGATGCAGACTTTGGAAACAAATTAGCACATAAATTATGAAATCTTTCGTTGTGAACGTATAAATTTGTCTATCACAGAGAAAGGGCTTTTGAAAATAACAACAACTTTTTTCCAATAAATTTCTAGTGGTCCCGTGTATTAAAATTTTATGTTTTCGAATTGTCTATTTTACTCTCCTGGTGCTTCAAATCAAAACCTCTGTTCTCAGTGAGAGGCAATTGGAAGATTTGCTGTGATATAGCTCTGTTGAAAGGAAAATATTTTAAATGAATAAACTTTTCGGACATGCTTTTCATTTAAATTAATTATCGTGTAGATGATAAAATTATCTAGATTTGGTTTGCAGTTTCCTGCATGACATTCTAGAGGCAAATGTTTTCGAAGCGAAATTGTCAAGTCAGCTATTTATAAAGCATACTTTTGCTCGTCCACTTCCTTTTCCCATTTTCAGAATGATTTTCAGAATTGTTTATTACGCAGTTCATAAAACCTTGTAGGGATTATTTTAATTTTCTAATAGTTATTTTTAATTTTCAAACACTTTTCTTTATTTTCTTGTTTCCCTCCTGGAACTGCCTGCATAATGAGTTTTCAGAATCGCGTTTTATGTAAATGAGGTAGAGCTAGTATTCAGTGGGAAGTTCAATCAGTTCTGTAGAAAAGCTAAGAAGTTCTCAGTAGAGCGTGTTTTGCCTTCCGGCGATGTCGTTGCTTTAAGCCTATCTTACTACTTTAACAAATTTTAATTTAATTAAATTAAAATAGGCCCTAGTCTTATGTGCCTGTTAGTATTCGCCGGTAGGGTTTAATTAAGGGACAACTTGAGTAGCTATTTCTGAACAGCTTCGGCTAAATTTTAGCTAGAATTAAGTTAGTTTCCTTTTTTCTATCTAAAGTTAAATACCAAGTGGAGGCTTTCCTGAAAGCTCGAAAGGGACCAAATACTATTATTCATTGAGTGGAATAAAAGGACCTTTTAAACTTTCTTTGGATTTTGTTTCTGTAGTTGTAAGAAGAACAACGAATAGTCTCTACATTCTTCTCCAAGATTTTAGTTGCCAAGAACATGTACTTTGAGTAGAATCGTATAACTTGAAGCAAGTAAACTGACAAAACCTTAGCAATATCTAATCTATTCTTAGGGCAAATAAATACTCTGTAAGGTTTATCCTAATTTTATAACAGTTATTTCAAGTTTATGCATCTTTCCTATCCATTCTAGCTTCAGCTTACAATTTCCTACTCGAATGTAGTTTCAGAAACGCAGTTAATGCAAATGAGTAAGAGTTGTATTTAAGTTGATGTTTCACCGACTGACTTCGTTAGAGAGCCTGAGTGTCTGACTAGCTCGCGTTTGCCTTTGGCTATGTCTCTCTAAGCCATTGCTATGCTCGGCCGTAGTTTAGGTCCGTGAGTGGCTTCGACGACTTAATTAAGATTTAGGGGCCAACTACTTAGAATCTTGATAGCTTCGGCTATATATTTTAGTTAGCTTTAGTTAAGCTTAGTTAAGTTTAATTTAATATTAAAATTTAAGTTCAAGCCCAAGTGGAGGTTTTTGCTGTACACTCCGAGTTGGGAGCTGATTTTGTCATATTTATATTGGAAATAAAGGGTAGTTAACCCTTCTTGAGTCTTGCCTCTCTGTTCACACACTTAAGCGATTATTCGTGTATTAGTGTTTGGGGTTTTCACGGGTTGAACAGTGAAATAAGAAGGTGAAACCCGACAACAAAAAAAATTGCTCAAGAACCAAATAATATTTTCGAGCAGCTAAAGTAAAACGTTTAGGATAAAAGAGTATGTATGCAGTGGCAATTAATTTAGAAAAGAACTAAATGCTTTCGAAAACTTGAGTATTTGATCGTAAGTTTTAATTTTTTATCTTAATTAGTTAAAAAGATCTTTCGCTCTTATTATAAAACTGTTACAAACGTACGGGTTGAATAGATTTAATGCACACAGAACTGATGATGCTTGATAAAACTTAGTTTAACAAATGAAATATTAATAGTTCTGTTACTTTTCACAAAAGTAGTCGTACTGTTCTTCTCAGAGTAACAATAAGTCATTTCAAACTACTAAGAATGTTAAACACAAGACAATATAAAAAGATTTCGTATTCTCAATACTGAGTAAACCTCTGAACTAAACTAAGAAGTGATTTCTTCTTATTACTATACTTTTCTCCCGTCCGCCAAGAAATTTCCAGTACCTTTGACTTTCGAAACTGCTGGAAGTCATGTACAGTTATAGTTACATATGACTAGATAGAATTATACAGGGATGGGACCTGCATAATTACGCAGGGATTCGTAAAAATATATTTAGAACAACTTTTCTGCATTTTCCAAAAACTGACGGTAATGTAACACTTTAAAAGTGAATTCTTTTCGTATGGATAAATGGTAAAACTTCTGCTATGTATATATTATGATTACAAGCTAAGCATAAAGCACCGTCTTTAAAAATTCGTGTAGGAATTAAGAAAATAACAAACAGCTAAAGAAAAAATAACATAGCAAAAACACGTTTTAGTTATTAAAATCTTTTACAGCTATTAAATTTTATCTCTTACTTTTTAACATTATAATAACAATAAAATAATGAAAACTACCACTAATGAATAGGTTAAAAATTAAATTCTTACGTATGTTTTTCTTTGTATAAGTTTATTTTCTCGATAGCCATTTAATTGATTGCAAACTACACAGTCAGAATTAATTTTTCAGTAAGATCTTAACGCATTTTATGCAGTAGTATTCTCATAAAATTCAGTTTGCTACCATTTATTACACATTTTTAAACAAGAATCTCTTCTTTTGACTTGATTCATCATTTCATTTTAGAATAGTCAATTGTTATTACATAAAAGCTCATATTTTGCAGTTATATTATTGTATGAGGTTTTTATTAACATCCAAAAGAAAGCGTTATTATTTTAACTATGTAAAGAAACTTTCAGTCAAAATAGGAAATATTGCCAACCATATGTTGTAACGACTGTTATAAATAAAATTTCTTTCCGCCCTCCTTCCAGCATACCTTCGTGGTGTAACAGTAGCAACGGTGAAACTTATTCGAGTCCCGGCAAGGGCGTTGCACATTTTTCACATGTCCAACATCAAAACTCCTAATGACCCTACAAGTGGCGCACGAACTAAAACGTGGTGGATTGCATTCGTCAGCACCAAGATTTGGCGACTGAGTCCCTAATCTCCAGTCACCTTTTAAAAGGGGGAATATAAAAGGTATTTTCCCTCCTTCCAGCATGCGTTCGTGGAGTAACGGTAGCCCACTCGGCGCGTATTTGAAAGATCCAGGTTCGAGTCTCGATGAGGGCATTGTTCAGAGCTTCTGCTTCCGAATAACCTAATGACTCTACAGCCTGTTATCAATTTATGTATTACAACTCCTAATACACCCACATTCTCTTATCTTTGGTTTTTATGTTTACATACTTTTATGTGCACAGTGGACGGTAAATATTTAAAAAAGTAGATTTAAACTTTTTAACAGCATTTTTACAGCTATTAAATACGTGTTAACTTGTTGTTTTTAATATAGAAGCAGAATAAGGGATAAAAAAATTCTTCCTTCCTCTCCCCTTCTTTTCCATAGCAGCATTTTTTCTCTTTTAAGATGACCCATTTTGAATTTTGTGTTATTTTATTTTACATCGCGTTGCTGTTAGTCTAAATTTTTCATCTTTCATCTATTTGCAAAGAAATGTGTACATTTGGAATAAATGTCATTGATGTTTGCTTCCGAAAAGTATCTGCATGTAAATAAATATGAAGTATCTGCATGTAAATAAATATGAGTGTAGTTGACAAAGTAAAAAATATTAAATCAAGGTGAAAATCGACTTTAGATTCACACTGGTTTCTTGACAAACACACTATGCATTGCGATGGGAAGGCAAAGATTCCTCTTTTCAAAGTACCGAATAATACTGTTGCCAAATAATGGAGTATTTCTAGATCACAACGTAGAATATTTTCGCATCTTAAAGGAGTCTACGTTGCTCCCTTTGAATTGCATGAAGCATTTTTTCAACCAACCTTCAGTATAAGGTGGATTTTTTTCTTTAATGTAATTTTCAAATTATTAACTCTATTTCTGCATACAAAAATTTGCTATTTTTTCAGAAAATTAAATGTTCGGCTTTTTGTATGGTTACTTTGAGAAGTTCAAACTACACCTTGAAAATAAGATAAAATACTTAAATGTGTGTATGCGTGGATGGTCACAGATTTGTTTATTAGAACATTTAATGTTACGTCTTTATAAGAACACCCAGTTTTTAACACCAATGGATAAATTAAAGAAAAAGTGCATAATTGCAAAAGTTTAATAATCACTATTTTTAATTATAGGAAGAGGGATTACAAATATCCTCCTCAGTTTCTAACAAACCCTTCCTAATATTGTAAATTACACCATTTTCAGGATGAATTGCAATTATAATTTGACGTCTGTAGCCAAGTTTTGAACTCTGAACTTGATTGTTTTTTGATAATTTCCTTTCTTTCATATTTGTATCACATATCTTTAATTCAGTGTTCATAACTATTTGTTTTCCAGTCAGAGGGAAATTGCGAAGCTAACACCTTCTGCTCCACTTAATTCAGCTTAAGAACTTAAGTCCGCATTTTAAATAAAAACCAGAGCAAAAGCAGAAACTAAATCTATTAAATGGAAACCTAACTGCATTCAAACTAAGCGAAAATTAAAATTAACATCTGCTCTTGACAGACTATTAACTCAGTCAAATAATTAACTGTATTTTGCCCAGCAGCAAATGTTAATCAAAAATCTGGATAAAAGACCAATTTATGTTTCGCATTTTAATTTCTTTACCTAAATAATTTAAATTTTGTATCAATTATATGACCAAAAAAGCAAGTCAGAACGTAAATGAACCTATAGTATGCTAAGCACCAAAACTGAGGCATTCATTTGTTGTTGTTGTCGTGTTCATAGCCACATGGAAGAATGATTGCCAGAACCTATTCCAAAGAGACGTTGGACTTCTATTTTCCACCCCCAATTTTGAGCGAGAGCACCCCGGGGGCGTAATGGCAAACCGCACATTGACTTGATCAATGTTAACGAATTTCGCTTACTGTGCATGCTCAATAGTGTATCGTTGGCGTGGGAGAAAATACTGGCGAATAAAAATAAACAACCCTACACAAGCCTGTTCGTCATGTAGGCCTTAGCGACTCTTTACGATTGCAATACTATGGACACTTATTTTTTTTTTGTGCTTATTGCACTTGCTTTTTTTTTATTTCATTTTAGTTTATGTTGTTCATAAACGTTACATTTAATATCAGTTTTTTGTAATAATTTCTTTGGCTTTAATTCAGTAATTTAAACTAGATATATTCTTTCAGTTGTTAAAGTATTTATGAATGGAGCGCATGATAAATAATCGATTGCTTTTATTCCTCAGAAGTACAAATCAATAAACAACATCGTGTATGTTTCCTGCTTTGTAATCCTTCTCAAACGAAAATCTAGGGAGTTTACAATTGATAATTACAATTGATATTAAGTAATGAAGCAACATACAACCTAACAAGTTTTAAAACCCCGAACTGTTTACGTCCAGATACATCAACGATATACCATATTTATCTTCTTTTAAAATTACGCCAAAGTCGTAATTGCGCCAAAATCGCTTCTGGGCATGCGCAGTGTGAATAATTCGTTTAACATTGTTCAACTGAATGTGCGGTCTGCCATTACGCACCAGGGGGGGGAATCCAGGGGTCTCCCACCCCTCTCCTCTCCCACCAATCCACACGAGATAACTTTCGGCTCGCCGCATATTTAAAGTGCCGCCATGCCTCACCGACACTATACATTTACGAACATCCATGCCTTCTCCGGGATTCGAACCCCAGCCTTCGGCACGGCAGTCAGCGACGCTAACCACTATACCGGTTGGGCGGCCAGGCATGCATTTTCAAAGCTGAAAAGTAAACTTTGCGATTTGCTGAAGCACCCTATATGCAAAAAAAAAAAAAACGTAATATTTACTTTTTCAAATCTGTTTGATATTTAATGGCTTTTTTAAGGTGAGTTTAAGTATATCAGGAAATTAATATGCCGTCTACTAAAACATAAATTTAACTTTTTGATATGAAACTTGCGTATTTAGCGTACGATATTTTGTAAGATCTGAAACATTAATTAAATATACTTATACTAAATTTGTCTAAGTTTTCATGATAACTTTATGGTAGCAGATAAGTCAGCAATCATTATATATCACATTTAACAATGGCAGCCGGTGGACAAGAGTGCAAAATAAACTCTCATCTAAGCGAGACATCAGCATAAATTTGCTTGTTATAAAGTGCTATTGTATCTAATATTAACTTATATAATTGTATCAAGAGTAAGTAAAATAAAAAATAGATAAAAGGTAGATGGCAAACCTCCAGGCGAAATCATAAAAAACGTACGGGGGAAATGTAAAGATTTTTCCTTTTAACATTAATGGTAATTTCTCTTTCTTAACCTTTACTATATTACTCTCATTGAAAACCACTTATTTTCTTCTTGTTAGTCCCAAAAAATTTCTTATAAGGCCTCGGAGAAGAAAACTATGCAAAGAAAATCATTTTTCTTTTCGTAATGATCGCATTTGTACAGTCACATGAAAAAAATTCCCGAAACACAGGGAAAAATCACATTTCATCTCAAAAATTCGTCAACCAGTCACGAATTCCCTATAATTTCTTCTTAATTAATTTTTTTCTGAGCAGGAGATTGAATTAATTGGCGTGACTGACATCATTACACACAAAGGACAAAAAACGCAGAACAGAAAAACTAATCAGGAAGTGATCTTGCGTTAATAAAACATTCTCCTCC
>KK116553.1:223705-245012 GCA_000611955.2 Stegodyphus mimosarum | reverse complement strand
CAGTAGCATTAAAAAAATTGATGAATCTGTTCCTAGTAAATGCAATATGCATGTTTTTAATGAGAAGGGTTTGTTCAAAAAGGGGCTTTCGGCATGACATGAGACTTTGATTCGAAACTAGGTTTGGTAGGATTTTTGCTGCAAAGATTCGAAAATTAGACGGAAATTCTTTTGAAACTCTTTTTGTGATATAAACAGAAGTTCTAACACTTTCTCCGCATTCCAATTTCTTAAACCATTGCAAAATGCGTTAATTAAAAATGGAACACTACTTCTTTAGAATGTGTTAATTGCAACCATTAAAATACTCCTAACTATGAAAGAAAATAATTTTGGAACTTACAGAATGCAGTATTTACAAATGATGGAAACAGTATAATAATTTATTTTACAAAGAATAAGGCACAATGATCGTAATGCGAAGCCCACACCAGTGCAATCTGAAAGAGATGATCATGATATATCAGATATGTATTTCATTTTTCATTATTATACGTTATCCGGTCCTAAATATTTAATCCTAAATAAATAAATGTTTTTCCATGCTTCAGCATAGAAAACGCAGATATAGATGTTCAACTTCTATAAAAAATCTATCGATTTCTAGGGCGACTAACAGACATATCAATGTTCAGTTCCTTAACGAACGTTTTTTTCTCTTTTTAGCTTTATTATTAAACATCAACTTCTTCCTTGCTCCGTTACATAAAATTCAACAACAAAATCGCGAAATTTTTAACTGCAGCACATTTTTAGAATTGCCATTACAGAAATAACTGCTGCCATTAATTGTTTTCAATCTGATCTCAATTCATCATATCAATGCCCTTTCCATAGTAATAAAAGGTTATTGTTAATCTGCTACTTCTATATTGTTAGTCATTGTTAATCTTTTCGTTTTTTAATTTTATACCATTTTCTTCGCTTTTGCGCCATATAAAATTTTGCGCCAACAGTAAAGTCACAAAATTTTTAAAAACAGCGTAACTTTAGGATTCCCGATAAATTGTTGCCATATATTTTTTTAATATTCACTATATTATTCTTTTCAAAAATGCCTACAATAACATGTGGCTTGACGTCCTCTTATTTGTCTTGACATACATTTTCTTAATAAGCATGTAATATGAAATCTACCACTTTTGGTCAGTTATTTATTTCTTATATAGTGCCACTAAAATTTTATTTTTAAATTCGAACCTGAGATAAAATAGCTAGGAAAAAATGGTTAAAGAAGTAACATATTTTAGCGTTGCCATCTAAAAAATGTACAACTAACAACGGCAGTAAATCGCAGACTACATGATTACTCTTTTCCATATTCGCTATATTGTTTCTTTATAAATAATACATAGCGATAATATTTGATGGCAATACCCTTTTATTTGGAAAAGTGATTCGGACACAAAACTGATAGGACGCAAAAGTGAATGAAGGAAGAAGTGAAGACTGATATTAAGAAGCTCAACGAATGGCGCAGATAAATGTTAGTAAAAGGTACTTTTACTTAAAATGTTACATATAATTGTTTCTGCATTAAGTCGTCGAAAGTAATTTCCAGAATTCTTTAAAGGAAAGTTAATTAAAGCAGTTTCCTTCAATTAGTTAAGATAAACAGAAACTCCTGCATTTTTGCATAACTTTTCTTAACGAATGCATGTAATGATACATCAAACTCTGTCTCTATACGTACATTAAAAAACGGAATGATGACAAAGAATAACGGTTAGTGAATTCGAAAAACTAATAATCTCAGTTTTTTAAAACCGATGTTTTTCATTATTTCTTTATGCATATTTTCCGTGAAGCTTTTTTTTTTTTTTGAAAAAATAGTAGCCTCAATATGTATTTTGCAAAAAAAAGTAATACTAATATACATTATAAGAAAGTAATAGTACCGTAATATATATTACCAGAAAATAATGTAATCTTATACATAATTTGCAAAAACAATATCGTCTTACTTAGTAATAGCATTACACTGGCTGCCATCTCACAGGACCAGGATGATTCTAATCCCAAGAAATGGCATACGTAAATATTTTGTGTTATTTTATGATGTTGAGGGCACATAAAATTCGTCAAGCTCAAAGTTCTTTGGAGGGGTCGCTGGAGAAGAAGGGCGGCTTGGAGACTTTTCTATTGTGTTACCCAAGTTCTTTCGACAGAAATGAAACGTAAATAAGCAAAGCATAGTGGAGCATACTGTTGCCAGTTAGGTAAATAAGACCTTACTGTCTGTACCCATTCACGAGGTGGTTCCGATAAATGTGGGCCTTAAAACGCAAATTAACAGCAAACACAATATATTATTCAAAAAGAGTGAAATTTGAGATTTCTACCCAAGTGATGCCTAGCAGCTGATGAAAGACGATTGCATTACATATATATCACGAGGCTCGTGCTTGCTATGAGGGAAATAAGAATTTTTAAAAAATCATGTACTATTTTAAGAAATATAGATATAAGTATATTATAATATAAATATATAAATAAAATAATATACAAATATTGATTTGCATATTTTGTCTACTTTAAATTTTAAATATCAAAATATGTTCGTGCATATACTATCGAAAACTGATATTGAGTTTCAAGTTCAAAGTTAAGTCTTAACGATTTTTTAGTTACTATATTTTCCGTATTAAGAAGTTCTGAGTTTTTGAAATCTTATTCTCAACTCAGAAATCTTCTGATGTTCTTTAATTCACGTGTTTTTCACTCTTTATCACAAAGTTGGGGGCCATTCTAGCGCGAAAATCCCATTTTCTTTCCAGGTGAAGAAAGTGTGTACTTTCTGAATTACGCGCCTCCTTGCATTCATAGAATCGAAGAATACATTTCAGGTGCTAGGAAATGTTTTTATTGATTTCCCAGTTCGCCTTCGAATCATCGCTTTTACTTTCGCACTTTTCCCCGCAACACAGCGAAAGGAAAAGTGAGAAAATTGGGACTGCTTAGCATGTGGATGGAATTTCTGCCCCTAGCAGTCGAAAACTGGGTGGTTCTGCGGGCACATGTGTGCGATAGAGGGAGAAAAAAGGGGCTTTTTATTGCATGCGGGGAAATGTGAATCTGTTCTTCGCGGCTCGTCTGAATTGCCCAGAGGGCACGTTTCAAAATAAACCTTCATTCCGCTTCCACGGATATTTCGTAGTAAAAGAATATTTGAAATTTACTTTTTTGTTATTCATGACTTCTACAACTGTATTTATATCCGCTAAAATATATCGTACTGGGAAGTAATACTATTTGTATTTCTCACCAGACTAAAACTATATATCAAAATTGCCGCTGATGTTAATTCTGCGCATCAGAAATGCAATGCTTTTTACGAAATGGAAAAAAAATCTGTAGTAAAACTTAATTAAATGACTATTGTAAAACTCAGGTCATGAATTTTATTAAAATTAATCAATTTCATGCAGGAACACTTTCGTAGTATATTCTACATAATTACAAAAGTTTAATTTAATTTATTTTCTAATTTTAATTTAATTTATTTATATTTTATAATTTATTTTCTACATAATTAGAAAATAAATTATGAAAATACTTCGCAATTAAGCTTATGCGAATTAGCAGAAATTTTGCTTGTTCTCAAAAATCATATTTAAATGCACTGTTGGCCACCCAAATTGCAACACCAAGAAAGACAAGAGATATCACAACAATATTTATTTAGTAGATAATGTGTTGACCAAGTATCAAATGATTAAATTTATAGACTTCGGTGAAGTGTGGTTCCTTCTAGAATCAGTAGCCAGAGTAGCCGCCATTGTTGCAGATCACCGCTGCCACACACCTCGTCATTGATTCAAAGAGACTTTGGATGTGTTCTTGGGGTACAGCAGACCAAGCAGCTTCCATACGTTGCCAAAGTTGATCTGGTGTGGCAGCTTGGGATGTAATCTGGGTCAATTTTTATAAACCGACCTAGAATGAAAGTAGGAATAATAACACATGAAACCTTTACTCTTGTAAAAAGTACAATGAAAATATTTTACTCCCTTGTGCGAAATAATCCCGAAAAATTTAGAGTATCGTATTTCAACGAAAATATCCATTTTGACCTTTCTGGAATCCATTTGAACGATTTTTTTGTGTGATATCTGTACGTAAACATAGAAAAAAGGACTCTCTTTCCCAAAACGTTCAGCAACCATGGACCACATGTTTTCTATCGGCGAAAGATCCGGAAAGCAAGCCGGCCAGGGAAACAATTCAATCTGGCGATTGACGAAGAACCCTTTGACAACGCGTACCACGTGTGGTCGCGCATTATTTTGTTGAAATATGGCTGTGGGCAAGGCCTGAAGATAAGGAACGACAACTGGCTCCAACACATTGGAGATGTAGCGCTGGTTGTTTAAAGTACCGGCAAGGCGTACTAGAGGAGTGCAAGAGTGATATCCAATACCACCCATACCTTAATACCCGGTGCAGGACCAGTGTGGCGGTACATAACGCAGCTGTTCAGCATCCTCTCTCCAGGGTGTCTCCAGACTCGAATCCGACCATCGTGGTGTTGCAGTCAGAAGCGTGATGCGTCAGTAAAGACAATTTCATTCCATTCTGCCGTCATCATCCTTCTTTCATCGAACCATTGGCGGCGGAGACGTCTGTGGTTCTGCGTCAAGGGTAGACGAAGCAATAGACGTCTTGCGGAAAAACCACTTTGCTGTAAACGGCGTCGAATAGTACGCGCAGACACTGGATGATGCGTTACAGACTGAATGTGATGCGCTTTGGTTCGTGATGTGATTGAGCTATCCGTCACTGCCATGCGCACAATGTTCCTGTCATCATGTGAAGTGGTGAACTGAGATGGATGCGATCGAACACGTCGGCCCGTCGTATCCTCCTGCATCCAACGGTCACATATCAGCATTACAGTTGTTTGGTTTCGTCCAACACGACTACCGATTTCCCTGAAAGATAATCCATGCTGTCGGTAGGCCCTTATCCTTCCTCAAAAGATGATCAAAAGATCTTATCAAAAGATGATCGCTGTTTACTACGAGCCATCATAATTGATTTTTTTTTTTTTTTTTTTTTGAAAAAACCACAAGAAAAACACAATTGCCGAACTTGAAATCGTCGAAAACTCCAAGCGTCAATTAGCGCTTTGAAGTGGCGCCACAGGCGTCCGTGATATGCGTCTGCGCTGAAATTCTAATCATTTGCATATCTCACCTCCGCTAATGCACGTTGTAAATTTCATGTTATTTGCATGCTTCCTTCAGGGTATTGCATTTACGGTGGCCAGCACTGTACTTCAGCCATTCAGCCATTAAGAGTTGAAATTGAAAGACATAGGAAATGTCTTGAAGATGGGAAGGATGCAAAAATCGCTGCTTTTATCCAATAAGTACCACTCAAATTTTCAAAATATCCTATACATCTCAAATTTCTATTGTGTTGCCTTATACGTAATTCAGTCGCAGTATTATTTAATTAGATGAAATAAATATGCTATTCATCAAGTTTGTAAGATGTATTTTAATTTTTTAACAGTTATTTTAATTTTGAAACATTTTTCTTTCAATTCTTGTTTTCCTCTTATAACTCCCTACCAGAATGATTTTTTTAGAATTGCGTGGAATGCAAATGAGTTAAGAGTAGTATTTCTTGCAAGTTCAACTAACTTTGATAGAGAGTGCTAGGAGTCCTCTCAGTGGCGCGTATATGCCTTCTGGCTAATTCATTACTGAAGCTGTTACGCTCGGACGTATTATAGGCGCCTATTGACATCCGCCGTCTAGTTGAATTTAACAGCCAATTGCGTTAGATCATTTTGTCTGGCTTGGGTTAACTCTAGTTTACTTAATATTAGATTAGTTTCTTATTTTCTTACTCTGAATTAAAGCCCTAGTAGAGGCTTTCCTATAAGCCCGAGAAGGGGACCATCTGTTATTATATATTTGCGTGAATAAAAGGGTACTTTAACCCTTCTCGAGTCTACGTCTTAGATGTGCGAACTGAGCGATAAGTCGCTTTTTAGCTCATTAGGTTCCTTGACGTTTTATCATCGAAAAATGGCGAGGAACATCACAAGTTGTTTATGTGAACAGTTTGGATACAAGGTAAATATATCTTCTTCACTCCATTCTTTCCATCCATTCCAATAACGTTTCTTTGTTTTCGTGCACAGTTATTCTAATAAACACTTCACTGTAACCATTAGCCAGGACAGCAGAGTTCGCAATACGCGTTGTTCTCTTTAGTTCGTTAGTTTCCCAAAGTTCTGAGCTCCAGAAATCAGAGGTCTTAGGAGCTAATTTTCTATGACGGATGGTAGTAAGTAATCCTACTTAAGTAGAGATTCGCGTGAGTCACGTTCTAGAAAAATGAGTACTCTAAGCTCCCATTTTCTTTCTTCGCTATCATTGCTTCTAAAAGTAACAGATTTATTTCTTCTTTTATTTTGATTGTAAACTACTGTTTAGCTAAGCTGTATGTGGAACTCCAAGAGTTATTTATCTGCTGCTATCATGCCGCAATAATAATGGCTAAGTAATTAGCGTTAACGGTTAAATAGTTTAATTTTTCAGCAAATTTTCTCAGTTTCAAAAATTAACGACATGTTTGAACAAACATATATGGCTATAAGAGTAAGAACGCATTTTTTAAATATTAGCATAAGAAATACCTATTGAATTTCTTTACTTCTATATGACAAAAAGACATTTTTATCGATGAATTCAAGAAGCACTGAAGAGCATACTGTGTCAGGTAAATATATAATTTATACTTTCAGTGAATACTGTAGAGGAATAAATTACCAAAATAAGGGTTGCCTCTAAATGTCTATTTATTAACAAAATGTAGTTTGTAGAGTCATTAGGTTATTTCGAAGCAGGAGAGACGAAAAAAATAGCAACTCCTTCCCCGGGAATCGAACCCCGAACCTCTCGCTTACGCGTCAAGTGCGCTGACCTACACTACAAAGGCACGCGGAGAAGACGGGAGGAACACCTTATATAATTTCCCTTTTAAGGGATGACTGAGGATCAGGGGACCCAATCGCCAAATCCCAGTGGTAGACAATCATCATCCACCACCATTTTAGTTCTGTCCGCAATGTAGAATCATTAGGTATTTTTTGGAATTAGGAGAGATGAAAAATCAGCAATATTTTCGCCGGGACTCGAACCACGGACATCTCGGTTACGCGTCGAGTGTGCTGACTACTACACCACGAAGGCATGCGAAGAAGGCGGGAGAAATTCCTTATAAGTTAAAAGACTTTCATGTGATCGGAAAAAATGATGGTCTACCATTATTACTGGAATTGAAGTTTAACTTCGTCAGTTTACAACACTCACAGAAGTATTCAAAGAATTTTTTCCATGTCTTGGAATTATGTAAAAAATTTTTAAAAAATGTGCCAATATTTATTCATTCAATTTGAATAATAACAGCATCATTTATATTAATTTCTCAGCAAAACCAATTGTAATATTCAGAGAAGTATTAATGTAGAAACACTGAGACGTAGAAATGTAGATCCATATTGCAGAAGAAGAATACTGTAATGTCGATCCACAACGAATAAGAAATTGGTTGTCGAGGCAGTTTTAAATCAATTTTTATTCAAACTTACATTTGTGGCCACAGTTCATTTGGCACATAACCGTGCCTATTCAAGAACATTAACATTTTGATACCGCTGCGATAGGAAGCGAGCACAGCGAAATTACGTCCAAGCAGCGCACAGAGAGAAGCTGAAGTGCATAGTTATCCACTATGGAAGCTCACGAAGAGGAAGGTTTTGGTTTGAGTTAGAAAGGTTTCAGTTCTCGAAGTTCAGATTTTCAATTAATACGTCATCAGCTTTACGCAGGCTTGCTGTCATAGGTTAATCTAGAAATGACGTAGAGTAAAGGGCTATTATTAATTTATTAATTGAAAGATAGATATTTTATATTTTACACATCACCAATTTTGTCTTTAAATATTCCGGAACTTTTTTCGTTGACACACTACCATACTATTCAAGATAATTTTGGATTTTTCAATCATATGACAGTTGCTCCTCCTCTTTTGCTGTTAAATAACTTTTATCAACTAAATGAAGCCCAGGATTTGAAAATATATTTTCTGCTCTCCTTTTCTACATATTTCTTACGGATCTTTTTTCCTTTAACAATAAATAAACTCCCAAACAATGGCATTGTTATTTATATATTTCACTTGTATACCCTACGTACCGTTGTTGCCGTACGTAACGTTTGTGCCTTCTATTTGATCTTTGCATCCTAGTTTTACTAAGAAGTTAAAATTTAAATTCATCTGTGGCAAGTATTTTCATCTTCTGTTAAGTTGCCCAATCTTTTTACTTTCCAGTGGGTATTTTCGAAGCAGGAGAGATGAACAATAAGCAATGTCCTCGCCGGGACACGGACCTCTCGAACACGCGCCGAGCGGGCTTACCACTGCTCCACGAAGGCATGCCAAGAAGGCGGAAGGAATACCTTAGAACTTAAATGATAATTCCAGAATGGATTAAGCATAATTTAATTCGCAATAATAAAAGAAGACGTTATTTTGTTATTGCGCAGGTTTTTTTTCTCTAGATTGGCAACAAATCCACTATTCCGCTAAGTTTCAAATTAAAAAAAATATGGCGGCTAAGACCAAAAAAATTAGACTTAACCACACTTAAACAACTTTTAAATTGTTGATAATTCTACAACTATAGCATGCAGTTTAACTAAAGGCATAAAAACCTTAACCGGGAGATAAGAACAACATAATTCAATCACTTTTAAAGCAAAAAATGCACAAGTTACAAACATATAAGAATAAAGAAACTGAGCTCACTGAGCCGTGTAACTGAATGCATATATATATATATATATATATATATTTGGTGTGACCGATTGCAACCAAAATAGGAGGTGCATATCTACATGTTATAGCAGTCCTATATACAAAATGTCAACGTTCTGAAGCTACTCGTTTTTTAGTTATGCGAGATACATATATACATAAATAGGTACGTACATACGTACAGACGCCACGAAAAAATCTCTTCTGAATCCAGTTTAAATCAGTTTTATAATTCGTTCGGGGAAAAGGCGTCCTTATGTACAGATGTTACGCAAGGACATCGTCAAATTGCATTCGATAGCGGTCTAAATGGATATTTTCGTTGAAATATGATGCCCTAAATTTTTCGCGATTACAATACTTCCTTTTTACTTCGTACAAGGAATTAATAATGTTTATTTTTAATTTAAACTTCACCAAAATAAACAAACTCCTTTTTTGACACAAAAGCGCGATAAAAGTAAATGATAAATTGTAGGGTTGCTATTGATTTGGAAACTGAAGTAATTCCTGCAGACAAGATAGCGAATTATCACAGCGTCTTAAATAGTCACAAAGTACTGAAGAAAACTTTCTAAATGAAATTTTGATTTAGTCTGAACTTAACATAAAGAATACAACTTATGCTACAGACAAACCGCCATTCGTGGCTAAATAAATTAAACAAAAACAAACAGTTAAATTCAAACGCGGATAACGGAATTCAAGACTACGTATTCAATAAAATAAGAAATAAGCTGGCTCAGTATTTATCCGGCCGTAAGTTTAAAGCAATCGGCTAGCGAGCAGAAAACTCGGAATATTACTTTTAAATAGAGCTGGCGAAAGCTAGCAAAAGACGCGAGTGCTAGAAGCTCGCTCTCCTTAAAATTCTAATCCCTCAGCTTAAATACTCACAAAGCTAATTTGCTTTCTGGGGCGAATACCGAAGAAAAATGGTATAGTAAAGATCAAAATCAGTTAATTAGCCTAAGATACGTTACATAATATTCAGCAAAGGTGTTAGCAATCATCATAAATAAATTGAATGGCAAAACCGTTCGGTTTTCCGAATAAACGTTAATTTTATAAAATAATGCATCTAAATTTCCGAAAAAAATTATTATTTTCTTTTATATATTTTAATTTTTAATAGGTTTGCAAGAAATTAGCCATCTAGATAGAAGTAAACTGTATGAAAAAAACGTTGCAATACGCGAGAAAAATATTTTATTTTAATAACTGCACAATACAGCGAACCTTCCTTAGTGTTCTAAATTACAACTGTCTGAGATGACTAGCATTTTAGAATGAGTTTCCTACAACGTTGGTGGCGCCAATATCAAATATGGAGGTAAAAAATGCTTTTGTTATTTTTTATAAAACTTCATCCACATATTCTTGGACATACACCTGTAAAGAATTCTTTTGTGCAAGTAAGAGGGATTCGATAGAGACGATGTGGATCATTTTTTGACATTCTACAAGATGAAAATCAATGAAAATGCAATATATCTAAAAAAAAAAAAAAAAAAATTCAGAGATAGCTGGAAGAAAAAGTATCTGTAAAATTGTCAAAGAGGAAAATGCACTAGTACTCTATACTGAGCCCGTGCATTGGGAAAAGGATTTACACCAATCTTATTTTTTTAATTTAATAACACTTTAATTACTGACAAGCATTAGATAAATTAATTCTGATCAGCATAATTATAATTGCTGAATGCTGATTTATAAATATTCAAATATTTGTAAAAGAGATTATATATAAATTGGATAGACATAAATCTCTTTTTATAGAGATTTCGCCCGCTTATATTTTGCTGCAATTCATAATAAAATGAGTTACAAATTTCCAAGAGAACTTACTGCAAATTTAGTGTATGAGACTAATAATACTGACTTGCGAAATATTTCTTTTTTTAGAAACTCCTGTAGTAGGGCCAATACAGATGTTTACTAATGAACAAAACAGGATTATTCAAAAAGCAATAGTGTTTACTGTACTGTTACGGATTTTGTATTTATTTATCTGTTTATTTAGAATTGTTATTAAAATTGTTTTGTTTTCCCATGCAACGCAGACGAATTTGAAAAGAAAGCTACGTCGGAAAAGCAAAAATACAAGAGCGAGTGAATTTAATATTTAATAAATAAATATCTCGTAATTGCTGTTGCCATCCAGAGAAAAATCGAGAAAATAGATTTTACCAGAGTGTTCTCGTGAATAATTAAAAAGCTTATAAAAGAAGAATTAAAACGCCTCAGCTCAGTTGTTGTTGTTTTAAGTGAACTGTTTGTTTACTTAATGATGTTATTGATTGTAGCAAATTCGCTGTAAGATTGCATTAACTTTCCCTGTTTTGAGTTGAGTTCTCTTTAACGTTTGAGATATTGTACGTAATATTGTACGAATATATCTGAGGAAATGTTTCAGTATTTTGTTTTATTTCTTGCGAAAGGAATAAATTTTATTAATTTTTTAACGCCCTGTGCATTCTATCCATTACGAACCCGTACACACGCACGCAACAGTACTTTATACAGATATACAACGTAATTAAACTGGAATCGAAGCGTGGAAAAATTGTGGAGATTATCTGCTTAGAGGAACAGGAAACATTAAATGTTTAATTCAAATCAAGTTCAGCCACATTATTAAATAAAATTGATCAAATTTGTTTGCTTTTCTTTGTCTTTTAAAAACCATAAATATTTACGCAAATTATGGACTCTGTAAACAGTTTATTATTTGCAAGTATGTGCACTTTACACAGCGATGGATAACATAAGATAGGAAACAAGGCTCTTAAATTATATTTTTTGCACTATAGCGGTGATTCGGCATTTTATTTTAGGGCTGGAAATGTGAAAAAAGTACAGTGCTCTTGCAGAAACTGGAACTCTGGATCTTCCGATTAGTAGTCGAACGTGCCTTCCAATTACGCCACGAAGGCATGCGAAAGGGAGTGAGGAAAACTTTACAAATCCACTATTAAAGCTTTAAAACTTTGTAATTAAGTATGAAATCGATGTGAAATACTTTAGCTAGCTAAATTTTATTATAGACAAAAAGTAAACATAACAGTAGTAATATATTAAAAATCAAGTCGTAATTTCGCGTATTAATCAATACCATTTAGGAAATACTATAACGTAAAATACCTTAAATAGTACTATTTAGGTTACACTTACATGCAGTAAACTTTGGATAGAACATAAAAAGAGCACGTGCAGCTATTCGAAACATAAAAATAATTTATTTTCGTATTTATTCTAGGATATGCATTATATAGAATTAGATCAACGAATATAGTTTCAGGTATTAAGATATTGGGAAAACGTGTATAAATGGTACATTAAATTAACGAAAGTTACCATTTAAGGTCTGCAATATCTAATCAATTTTAGTAGAAAAGAAGAATAGGAAGATTGTTGTTAAGTCAGCAGGTTTCGTTAGTAATTTTCTGAATCGACAGGTTTATTCTTACTTGCCAAGGATAAACCTATCCATTTAGACTTCAGCTATTCTGTTATTTCAGCTGTGTCGTCTGAACAGTTTCTAATCGCTGCTTGAAATTCATATACTGTGTGTTGCCTCACAATTTTTCTAAATCATCAGAAAATAAGACTAAAATACATTTCTGCTGAAACTCCAATGCTTAGTAGTCTCAAAACTTGTCTATAAATGAGACTAATAGCTACTCTGTCCTATACTTCTGATGTTTGTATTCAGTCCAAAGAAATATTCTTAAGACGAAATATATAATCATATCGAAGTTTTTGCATTGTGTTTATTCTATAAGTCAGGAATTTCATTCGTAAAATTTCGCTTTTTATAGAAACGACCCGGCTGTAACGCCTTAAGATGGAAATTTCTAATGGAGCTCCAAAATTCATTTATCATTGCCATATTTTTAACAATTAACAGCTACTCATCTATGTACTAAAATTATTAGCTTGTGAGCGAACATTTTTATTTAAACCTAGAATTTTGTATAAACAAGATTAAGTCTTCTTTACCTTTACTGCAATTGTTTCATTGGCACTGCTCTGTTTAATTTTATCGTCGTACTTTTGGAGGTCATTGAAATAAACAATTGAATAGTTACTATGTTCTAAAAACAAATTTGGAATTTCGTTGAATTATAGAATCTCAAATACAAATGAATAGGAATTGCTGTTATAGGAGTGCACCTCTCCAGAGACCAAGTAACCCAAACCGTTTCCTATATTTGAATGTCGGCACGGTTTGGTTACACGAGGTTCTGGTTTATTTCTTCTGTGACTTTAATATCAACAAGATTTTCTGAAGCCTGCTCTAAGCCATCCTTTTTAAGGCCCTAAAGCGTTTAATCTTTATTAAACTACTTATATTATGAAACTGTATTTTGTAAATTTCATTCGGTTATCCGACAGCCTTATTTTGTTAATTCTCAAAACAACTGATAAAATCCACTTTAAGAATAGACTTGTGCCAAGATTTAATTATTAGTATTTTAATAGAATAGCAATTTGCTCAAACTAAGTACGCCATATGAAATGGGTCGACAGTTTTAGAGAAAATCGGAGATGAATTCGCAGTGTATAGGCTGACTGGTTGACAATTACTTTGATACTCTTCATTAGTCAACCAAAAATTCGATTTGTGGTTATCATTCAATAGCAATGCATTATGTAGCTTAAATTATGAGATGTCAAAAATCTGTGAGGTATTTAACTATTAATCATAGTTGATTCTTGCTTAATTAATTTTTTAAATATGTCTCAGAATGTTAATATAAGAAATATTGCTGATGAAATGCGATTTATAAAGCTGATGACAACTTGCATGAACTTTCCGTTAGAGGTGTTTGAAAATCTGACCGAAGTCAAGCTGAATTTAGATGGCAACGACAATCTGATTTTCTTGCGTCAATAAAAATCCAAATTCACTTAACTTAATATCATAAATGTTTAAAGGGAAACGGATGTAATTTCGGAGTTTATATGAAACAGTTCCTTCTGGTAATCTAGGTAATGTCAATCATGTGTCACATAAAGTATTGCGCTACTCAGCGGAAGGAGAATATTTGAATTATGAAGACTGATATCGTCCTCATAAGTCGTTGTTTATAATTCCTCCAGCTCAGATAACAGAAAATGTGTAAACAGTAGTATTACCTTAATAATATAAAAACCAGCCTGGAAAAGAAAAACCATGGTTTTATAAGGTATTTCTCCCGCCATCTTAGCATGCCTTCGTGATGTAATGGTCAGCACGCTCGGCGCGTATTCGAGAGGTCCGAGGTTCGAATCCCGACCTCATCTTTCATATCTCCTACTTTCAAATACCTAATGATTCTACACTGGCGTCCGAACTACAAAAGGTGAAGGAGGATGATTTTTTAACAGCAGGATTTGGCGATTGGGTCCCCTAATCCTCGGTCGCCCTTTAAAAGGAGAAGTATATAAAGTATTTCTTCCGCCTTTTTAGCGTGCCTTCGTGGTGTAATGGTCTGCACAATGGGCGCGTCTGTCTCCTGCTTTCAAACAAAAAGCCCAATGTCTTTACAGGAGACGTAAAAAATGTTAGTGTCCTCCCCTTGACTCGAACCCTGGAACTCTCAATACGTGTCGAGTGTGCTTCCAATTACACCACGAAGGCATGTGGAAAGGAGGGCAAGAATACCTTGTAAACAACCCAATTTATAGTTTTCTAATATAATTAAAATTATTGCACTAAAATGTCGCTTAATTTCAAAAGCAATCTTAGTTCAAACGCATTCTGGGTTAATCTGATTCACATGTTATAATAACGGTTTCTGTATAGTATAGCATAAAAGAAAGAATTAAATCAAAACAAGCGCATAAAACATAGCAAAGTAATTCAGAAAATTTTTTTATTATGGAAATTGAATTCCCAATATTATTTTAGTTTTGCAAGCAGCAAAAGTAATTTATTTGTCTGTAAGCGAAGTTACTTATTAAAGTGTGTGTACCTTACTTCACAAAGGTTTACTAGATGAATATAAAGAATCATTAGATTTTTTAACGCAGGAGAAGGGAAAATGTCCAGCGTCCGTGCGGAAGTAGAACCGTGGACCTGTCCAATAGTCATCGAGTATGCTTCCATTTACACCACGAAAGCATGTAGAAAGGAAAGATGAAATGCCTTGTATACTCCCGCTTTTAAAAAGCGACTGGGAATTAGGGGACCCAATCGCCAAATCCCGGTGGTGACAAATTATCCTCCACCACCTTTTAATTCGGGAGCCACTTTGAGAGTCATTAGGTTATTTTGAAGCAGGAGACGTAAAAAGTGTCCTCGCCTTGACTCGAACTCTGGAACTCTCGAATACGTGTTAAGTGTGCTTCCAATTACACCACGAAGGCATGTGGAAAGGAGGGCGAGAATACCTCGTAAACAACCCAATTTATAGTTTTCTAAAATAATTAAAATTATTGCACTAAAATGTCGTTTAATTTCAAAAGCAATCTTTAAACAGCTTCATTGAAATCTAAAATTTAATTTGAATAATTTTAGTCACAAGTTGGCGTATAATGTTATCATTGCGAAATATCCTGTATTAGACTAATGTCATTAGATGGCATCCTTTTCAACATCAGAATGTATAATATACAAAATGAGGCATAAAGTTTTCAAAACCATCAAACTTTTAAACGGAAAATTGATACTGTTGTGAATGGTATGATTGCATTATGTGTAACTTAAGTCTTTCTTCACCGAAAAGTTGGAAGGAAATAAAATTAAAAGAATAAATCCCCAAACACTTCAGTGTTTTCAATCTTTTCAGTTTTCTAAGTCAACCTGATTTCATTGTTTCATCTGTTTCAAATAAATGCATTTGCTGTAATTAATGAAAAGAAGTAATTGCAATATTTTTAACTTACGCCAACAGTAAACAGCGAAATGTCTATCCGTGAGATTATTTCCAAGTATCTATTTTCATTTACAAAATTATACCTAATTGTGGATTAAAATATATACGGTTACAATGCCATTTTCTCAAAAGGGAATAAAATAATCAAATACAGAAGCATCAGAGACTCCAATAAATTTTAAAAGAAGGTATTGTAGTTTATATTAACCTTCTGCCGTTCCATGAGGAAAATTTCTTAGTGGACTACTACGAAATCGACGATGTTCCGTATACGGTCATGAAATAACGGGAGATATCTGTATTCCAGAATAGTTAGTGTAAACTAATAAGTTCTTCAGATGCAATCATACAACAGTATTAATTTTTAATTAATAAAGTTAGATGGTTTTGAGCGCCAGTTGAAAACTTTATGCCTCATTTTGTATATTATACATTCTGATGTTGAAAAGAATGCCATCTAATGACATTAGTCTAATATAGGATATTTCGCAATGATAACATCATACGCCAACTTCTGATGCTGTGGCTAATATTATTCAAATTAAATTTTAAATTTCAATGAAGCTTTAAAGATTGCTTTTGAAATTCATTATTTGTTTTTAAAATTTTTAATCAATATTATTAAGAAAACTAGAAAACTGAAAACTGTATCCCTTTATTTCAAAGAACAAGTATTTTAAATTTATAATTCAGATTTTTAAATTTACATTTATTATTTTTAGAAGTAAATGTATTTAATTATAAAATATCCTTTTATTCGGCGGAAAATTTTTGATATCTTGCCGGTTATGTTTCTACGAAACTTTTAAAAACATACTTCAGTGCTAAATTATTCAGTTTTGAATAAAATCTATCCCATAACAATATAAAAGTAATTTTACTAACGAAAATTCATCAATACTAAAACATTAAAAGTACTAAATAGCGCTTTTATTAAAATCTGGGCGCATCTGTCTGTTTGTTTGTTTGTGGCACTATCTCCTAGGGAACCGCATGGTTCTGAGCTTAGCGGAGCACATCGTTGGATTCCGAATGTCCGTGGAAAGCCATTTTGACCATTCCCGTCTTCGTACACCTTTAATTACCCGAGATATTAATTAAAAACGCTAATTTTCCGCTTCCTTTCTCTCAATTTCCTCTTCCTTTGTTGAATTTTCCCCTATTAAAGAAATTTGGCTACGCGCCAATTTTTTTTTTTCGCAAATATCTATGGAAGTGCGCGAGACTCATATCCCCGGATTCCAAAAATTTGTCTGAATTCATTGATACCATTTTCATCGTCGTACGAATTTAATGAGATATTAATTAAAAACTCTGAAAACGCTAATTTGAATGAGTCTCAATAGCCACTTTAGGGATTACAAGCTTCCCGCTTCGAGAGGCCTAGGAATTTGGCGCTGTGCAAATATGTTTTAAACCTTTTTTGTTTAAGCTTAGAAAATTATTTGTTATTTGATTTTTTTAGTCGTGCATTTTTTGCTTTAAAAATGATTGAATTATGTTGTTCTTATCTTTCGGTTAAGATTTTTATGCCTTTGCATAAAAATCATAACCGAAAGATAACCTGCATGCAATAATTGTGGAATTATCAGCAGTTTAAAAGTTTTTCACTTGCGGCTAAGCCTAATTTTTGGTTATGATCGCGCACATAGTTATTTACATTTGAAGCTTAGCAGAATAGTCGATTTGTTGTCAATCTCTAGAAAATAAGCTTCGCAACAACAAAGTAGCGCCTTCTTTTATTATTGCGAATTAAATTATGCTTGATTCATTCTAGAATTATTATTAAAGTTATTAGCTGGTTTTTGCGTACAAATCGGAGTTTTAATTGAAAAAAATGTTTTTTTAATTCTTTTAACTGTACTTGGTGTTTTATGTTTTTCTACATCTTTCAATTTTTTATGCAAATATTTTGAACTTTTATGTATTTTTGCCTTACCGCGAAGCGAGAACTGAATTAATTAGTAGCGCATTAGGTAAGCTGCGCTGAATCGACTGTGAAAAAATGTTCCAATTTATTTGCTTAATTTCTACCATACATCGTTTTAGATTTATTATAGTATTTGAATAGAACTTGGTAGTTCTTCAGATGCTATCATTTTTCCTCACGCTGAGTTATAAAATGAATGGGATGTAACGCTGTTAAGTGAACCTAGCGCAGAAGGTGGCTATGGTAAATAAGTATAGTGAACTTTAAAGAATGCATTTATTCTATCGTGGTTTATGCGCTATCGACGACACAGATTTAATTCAAAATTCGTTAACTGTTAGTTCAATATGGTTAAATGAAATGCAAAAAAATTGCGTAAAATTTAATATTCCGTACAAGGAAGTCATGTGGTGTACACTTCAGATTTTTTAGTTCAGTTATAATTTTTTTTTTCAGATGCGAGTACATTTTTCACTCATTGCATGCATTTGTGCACACCCATTAATATAGATATTGATGCAATTTTGCGTGTAATTTTATTGAAGAAAAAGAATTTAAATAAAGGAATATTAAGAACGAATCTACTGTTGGAATAATAAACCCGAAAATTTTCGAAGTTACACTTCGTACAACGGCCCATTAAAGGATGAGCGGCAAAGTCGCTGAACACTGGTAGTTCGGTCCAACTTTCCAATCCCGGCGAACGGGTTGGCTGCATGTGTGTTTTCCTGATTTTCCGCATGTGCAGTATATTGTGGATGCATACGTGAATAGCAAATAATACATAATGCATACGTAAATAATACGTAATACATACGTGAATAATGAATACTTTTTTCTTTTCAGATGCGAATACATTTTGCACTCATTGCATGCATTTGTGCACACGCATACTCACACACACACGCACATACATATATATAATTACATTACTATATTGATGCAATTTTGTGTGTGTTTCTGTTAAAATTTACCAAAAGGAATTTTAATAACGAATCTACTGTTGGAATAGCAAACCCGAAAATTTTTGCGATTATACTTCGTACAATGCCCATTAGCGGCTGAGCAGTAAAGTCGCTGAACACTGGTAGTTCGGTCCAACTTTCGAATCCCAGCGAATGGGCTGGCTGCATGGCTGTTTTTGTGATTTTTCCCATGGGTAACGTGTATACGAGCCAGTTTCCCTTAAAAGGTCCTCTACGAAGGCATCCCTCTTTAGGTAGATTCCCCTGGAGTGCTTTGCCAAACACTACACCACTACTTCGAGCAAGCAGGTAAAAATGACACTTCCTGTGCTGATTGCCATAGGTGCGAAAACTCGGCTATAGTTTCGTGTTATGAAACAAAATTACAAAAGAGACGTTGGGTATAAAATTTATAGATAGGAGTTGAAGTTTACTAAAAGGAATTTTAATAACGAATCTACTGTTGGAATAACATACCCGAGAATTTTGGCGATTACAATTCGTACAAGGGCCCATTAGCTGCTGAGCGGTAAAACCGCTGGACGCTGGTAGTTCGGTCCAACTTTCGAATCCCGGCGAACGGCTGGCTTCTGTGTTTTCGTCATTATTCGCCTGTGTAGTATCTTGTGGATGCATACGCGAATAAAGCGGGGGCAGCCCGCTCAGTTGGCGGGCTTGCCCGCTGGTCTATACTATTAAAATATGTGCGCGTGTGTCTGTTTGTTTCTTTGTTTGTGGCATTATCTCTTCCGGAACTACGGAGAGTGGAGTTTGGAGAGAGGTACCTCTGGATTACAAAAATTCGTGCGAAGCCATTTCGATCAATCTTATCTTCGTACGACTTTAATCAGCCAAGATATTAATTAAAAACTCTGAAAACCCTAATTTTCGCCCTCATTCTTTAGAGTGGCAACAGTCTCACAAGTTGGAGATAAATTCGGCTTTTTTCAAAAAGCCGCTACCTTTCAAATGTTTAAATCAAATCTTTCAAATCATCGCTACTTTTCAAATCGTAGAGTTTGTTAACAAAACATTTGTAAGCTTTTACAAACTAGGAAATAAAGATAGCATTGTCAAACATTAAATATATTATTATTAAATTAACTTCATGCATTTTAATTTTTTCATAAACGAGTATAAAACTTTTTCAAATGTTATAAATAAGAAATAATGTATGTCGAAAATGTTTCGTTAATATTAGATAAATAACTGCCGTTGAGAAACTTTTTTTGTGTCAGATTAAGAAAATTGACACGGTATGTTATTGCCTCCTTTATTCTTTTATTGATATGTAGAAAACGTTGTTATATTACATTCAAATTAACTCATGACGTCGCATGTATGTATCAAAGTCCAAAGATTTTTTTCCTGGTTTGACAACAACAAAAAAAGTACAAATTACGAATAGTTGTTGCTTGGAAAGAATGACTTCTTTCATACTGAAATGGTTTTATGCTCTTTCTTTTCAGGTATGGATAGAATTCACAAATTTTGCTTTGGTCGCAGCTAGCAACTTTGTATGCAATACAGTAAATTAATAGGTCATGTATTTTCAGTTTTTCAGTACATCAAAGTTAGAAATATTGCTTTGGCCGTAGCCTGCTCATTTGGCAGGCTTGCCCGTTAGTATGCTATATATTCTGGTTATAATATTCTGATTGCAGTGTGATGTAATAACGGCAGTGTCGCTAAGTAACTCATTCTAAGCAATTAGTAAGAATACATGTTCTCTTAAAAATCTCTGAAAATTCCGTTATTTTTCATTCTAAATTAAGTTTAAACAAAAAAAATATATTCGAAAGTTTGAGGAGCACTAGTGCCAAAGTGAATAAAATTACTAAAGCTAGTAGTTTCGTACAAGTTTCATTTCTTATGGAATGAATTGATTACGCTGATGTCTTCGAATTTCTTTAAAGTATATGCGGAGATTATTACTCTAGGCATATTCTTCATAAATTTCTTCGCAGTCATTTACTGTGGCTGTGCTTTTCAATTTCCTTTTAAATTTGCCTGTTTTAAACAGCGTTTGCGAAATTAGAACACCATTATTGTACTTACATAAAGGGATTCTTTTGCCTTTTAGAGATCAGAAATGTATATTCCTAACAAGAATAAAAGAGAATGTTTTCCTCTACTGTCATATTAAACAGCATGCATCTTTATAATTTCAAAAGTTACATTAAAAAACAGGACTGCCACTTATCTGAAGAGTCTTTCAGTGCATAAATGGAAGGGATTAAGACATAAACGTAATAATGAACATTTAATTTACAATTAATGCAGAAATTCTTAGACGAAACTGAAAGGGGAAAAGTTTGCATTAAAATCCAGCAGCATGGAATTACAAAATTCTTTTCTCAGTATCCATATACTTGCTTCATGTAGGGTCGAGAATGCGAAGTGCTAATAATAAATTGCTAATTTTGATTTCAAAATTAGGATTCAGTTATGTCTTAAATTACATATTAGTCATTTCCATTATGATCACGCATTTAAATTATAGTAACAGCCGCTTTAGTTTCCCTTAATATATTCTTCTTTCACGCTAAATTAACCTCTTCATTCGTTTATTTGTTTATTCTTATTTTTCAGTTGTAAGCCTGAAATCGATTAAGTTCTGAACTTGTGTAACAAATAGCCTGTAAAAGAGAAATATACTGAGGCAATCATTCACGTACATGCACATAAATCAAAACAAAGCTTGCTGAATCTGT
>KK116553.1:175357-219923 GCA_000611955.2 Stegodyphus mimosarum | reverse complement strand
TAGAATAGAGACGTGTAAAAATAAGGGATACTAATAAAGAATAATTTTTTTTTTACTTGTTTCAAACATTTTTCTGATAGAGGTTTGTTTTAAAACTTTAGGTTCTCCAGAGTAAGCTTTTTTTTTTGTAACTTTTACATGGTCATAATCTCATGGTCTGTGACACAGCTCTGTTGTTCTAAATATTTTAGGTATTTTTCATCATGTTCCAAACCCTCATTAAAAGATATTTTCTCACTCCTATCAAATTCATTATCTGTGTCGGAGTTAGAATCGTTTTCTTGCTGTGGCGAGTTCTATTTCTAAACAGAGCCAATGATTTCATCATCGGTTATCTGATATGCCAGTGTTGGCTCATCTGAACACATCATCCATACTAAAAACCTCTTCTGGGCTAAGATTTTTTTTCTGCCACTAACACAGAATCATTATTATTCCGTAATTATGACGTCATTATTGGATAAATATTTTTTCTTCGGTATTTCATTCTTCATTCTGCGGTTTCTGGAACCTATAAATTCAATGTTTATATTTTGAGAGGCAATGCGGATTTCAGGATTTGGCGGATTTCAGGTTGACGGATTTTCGGTACTCGACTGTACTTTTATTGGCTACTAAATATATCATTTTGTAATTCACCTAAACTATGGTTAATCTTACTGGGGAATATAAATTTATATACTTAATTGTCAATCAGTATGAAATCAAAATGCATTTTAAAATAAAAGTCAAAAGAAAATGTGGAACAAAAATGCTGAATAACAAGATGATTTTATATCCTGATTGAACCGCAACATTAATAGAAAACTCTATTATTAATGCGACATTTCTTGCAATAGCTGAAAAATTAATGCTGAGACTCGCAACTGAACATATGCGTTACCTTTCACGCGAAGAGTGAGATTAGAAGTCAAGTTAAAGAAGCAATGATGAACACTGTTAGTAACATTTCCTTCTTTTTGTCCTTGCTCTGAGTCTTTGTAATAATAACCTTACTTATCCCTTGCTTTTATTTCATCATTGATTTAATTTTTATGATGCCTTATCTTAATTTATTATTAATTTATTCATGATTCATATAACTTAAATTATTAATATTTTTATTTTATGTATTTACATATTTTTAACATTAATCACTCATAAATTTATGTACTATCAGTTTGTTTTTAGCCCAAAGGGCGTTAGCCCAGAAGAGCTATTAATTTCGTTTTGGCATTTTGCGTTGGTTCACTATAAATATCGGTTCACTTTTCAAACGGTTGCCACCAAATATTGTCGCCCTGTGTTATATTTAAAGAAATTAAATAATGAATGTACGTGTGTTTCTCACACTGTGATAAAACAACGGTACCTAGAGCCATCGAATTTTGAATAGCGTAAGTTTCCATAAGAATATGGGCATCTGAAAGCCCAAATTTGGAACTTGAATTTGTTTTATTATCTATTTCATATTTTGTAAACCTTTAACGAATTTTTGATTAACGAACTCTACGATTTAAAAGCGAGCAATGGCAACACTGTACGAAAAAAAAACTTTTTTATCTCCAGCGCGTGAGACTGTGTTGGGAGTAATATAAAATCTTTCAAATTTTTGTTTTTTATTTATTTTTATTCACTCTTCCTGCAGCTCTTCTAAATGACCTTGGAACATTTAATTTTAGAAATTATGACCTTCCTTATACTGTAAAAGTTCTGTCAGTGTGAGCAGACATATGCATAAGCGCCTCTTTTCCACGGTTCAGAATATTTTCCTTTCTCGAATAAAAATCACGGAATTGGCTCCTCCGAAACTGAGAAAGTTTTTCCATAAAACTAACGTTAATATAAGATTTATTTCTGTCCAGTTTGATATTTCATCATATTTTTGCATAAAGGTAAATCTGTAATTATATGTGGATATGGCTTTCTCTCGCTTTTGCAAATGATATATGATTTAAGAATTAAGTTAAGAAATGTTATGCTAAATGTTAAAAACATTGCATCAATAAATCAAGCGAAGCCATCCCATTAATGAAAGTCAAACTTTTGTACAATTAAAATCTGGATTTTGTCCTAGTAAACCTGTTGGCATTTGTAAAATTAAGAGTAATTGTAATACAAAAGCACTAAAAAGTACATCTAATAAAAAAATTTTCAAAACATTTGTTCATATTCTTAGTCTAATTGTTAAATAACTTATGTGCTATTATTTGTATTATAAATTATGTTGTATATTACCATCAAAAATGTAAGGGGCTCGATAAAGAAAATCATTTTTTAAAAAGAGGTGAATCAAAGAAAACGTTTGGAAATTCTTGCTTTATAAAATGCATTGAATTGAATAGACATAATTTCTAACATTCGCTGTAGGCAAAGTATAGTATACACTGGTGAAATATATTAGGAGAATTTACATATTTTATTGAATTGCATGAAAAGAACTGAACTGAAGGAAAAATCACTGCTTCTAGATAAAAATGCAAATCTTGTACGGCAAATATGTAAGAGTACACGTGTGTATAGACGGAGCCAGCAGGAAAAAAAAGCTTTATAAGCGCGTGGAGGGTAAGACGAATTGCGTTCGCTATCACCACCTCGGCGAATTTCTTGGTGTTATCTTGCGGCAATCGCTTAAATTCACATCGGAACAGTAAAAATGAGTAACTACCAATGTTTAGATGATGGAATGAGCTGGCGAATTGTGGGGAGGCTAGAGGCAGACCAATCGCAAGTCCAGATATGCACAGAGTTTAATTTAACTCCCAGCGTCATGTGTAACCTATCGAAACAGCTAAAGGATACTGGATCCATGGAGAGAAAGCCTGGGCAAGGTCGTCCAAGAGCCACGACGGCCAGAGAAGGTCGCTATTTGTCCATTTTAGCGAGGCGTAACAGAGAGGCTACAGCTTCTCAGCTCTCTCGAGACCTCTATGCAGCCACAGGAACGCGTGTAACAAGGGTGACTGTTTCCAAAAGACTGAATGACAGACAGTTGTTTGCCAGAAGACCGGCCGTTTGCGTCCTGCTCACATCTATGGACAGGAGAGTCCGATTAGCATGGTGCAGGCAGTAAAGTGATTAGAGTACGAAGCAATGGGCGACCGTTATGTTCACCGATGAGTCCCGTTTTACCCTAAACACCGATTCTCGCCGTACTTTCATATGGAGAAAGCCAGGGACCCGCTACCTCCAATGTTCGCGAAATCAACAATTATTATGGCAATACTTCTCCACGTCTTTGACAGATGCTTTGTGACTGGTGTGAGGTATAGAGATGAGGTGTTAGACCGTATGTTTGCCTTTTCCGTCGTGCAGTGAGTTCCGAGTTTATCTTAGAGGACGATAACGCGAGGCCACATAGAGCTCTTCTGGTTGACGAATTTCTCGAGAGTGAGGCTATTCGCCGGATAGATTGGCCTCCCAATTCTCCAGACCTCAACCCTATATAGCATGTCTGGGACGCTCTGCGGAAGGCAATTGTAACTCGCAACCGCCCTCCGAGAACCATCCAGGAACTGAAAACAGCGTTGCTGAATGCATGGGACCGATTGCGATAGGCACTGATAAACTGCCTTATTTCCAGTACGACATCACGCTGCGAGGCGTGTATGGCTGTAAGAGGGGACCATACCCCCTATACCATTTCTTTTGTGTCTTCTGCAACCGCTTCAGACTCCCATGAGTGTTACACACGAACATGTGTGTCTATTATAACTGTTGAATGTTTATTTTGTTTTTATTATGTCAACCTATGTTCGCACCAAATTTTATTAAAATCTGTCCAGTAGTTCTGGAGATCGTAGATGAAATATGAAAATTCTCTTAATTTATTTCACCAGTATATTTTACAAATATGTACACTGATGATTTCTGCATACGTTCAGATTTATTCTGACTACTTTGCATTTATATAATAGTTACCTAAAATATATATAATAATTAAAAATCGTATTAATGCGTTGCAAACTATTGCCTACATATAATAATGGCCACATTATTTTCTTAAAAGATATTAAGCTGTAATATAGATTTTCCGGGCCCGCTTTGCTAGTTAAAAGAAAAATAACAAAAAATGCATTAAAACAAAATCTTATAAAAAATTTTTTTCTTAGGATTTAAACTTCATTTTTAACGACAACTGATCTTCTAACATTTTTATTAGTGTTTAAATCTTGTTTGCGTATGGTATTCCATCCTGAAGAATGAAAGGCCGTGAAATATAAAGAAAATTATCTTCAATGAAGTGGGAGAAGGGGTATATAAATGGGCCGAATTGCTTGAAAGAGACTGGGGCTTCCCGTTTAGATTTATGGATATAGACTACTAAGCGCGTGATTTATTTCTGGCAATACCTTCCATTATTTCTGCTTTATTCCATGCCATAGAATTAAAAAAAAATCTTGGCCGAAAGGATGATAAATATGTTCATGCGCTCTGTAGCGCAACATATTTCTACAATCAGCGGAAGAGAGAACTGCTCTCACATGTAAGTAACTTGTCGCTTCTCGGTAATTTTTTTCTTCCAAAGGGAAAAATGTTGGCACATCTAGACGACAAGCCGCAGCATTAAGACCGAAAAGATAGTCCCTTGTCGCAAACCTAATTTTTTCTCGCTCACTCTGTCCCCTCCTTTACCCACGACAGCCAGTCGACTAGGATTAGTTTTTCCTGATTTATGTTCCATTGCCACGTACTTGCTTTTTGCGCACTTAGGACTTCTTTTTTGGCCATTCCGATATTTTGCGAGGTTAATCGATTAATGAAAGAGAAATTGTTGTGTCATTATAAACACAACTAAAAAAAGGCATTTTTTGCTCGTTAAGAACGTGACTAGTTAAAGTGAAAGAGTCTTCAGAAATCAACAAGCAAGAATCGCAACCTGTAAGCGGAAATAAATTGCCCAGCAAAGTAAGGCTTATTTTTGCTTAGCTTTCATGTTCTGGGGTAAGACGTCTCAGACAAAATTACGCGCAAATAATAAGTAAAAATATAATTGCCAATTAAGATAGTGGAGGTATATGAAGCTGCGTCTGAACAGTCACTAGCACGAAAATATTTAACTTACTGCATAACAGACAGTAATTTATTTCTTCTTGTATTAAGTCACACTAACTTGGAATGTATCCAAAGATTTCCTGCTGCGGTTAGATCTTTTAGGTAAAAAATATATGTGGATTGGATTATCTTTCACACACAAAAAAAGAGGTAAAAATTGTTCCTTTCACGTCTCTTGCAACATTATTAGGAAACAGCAGTTCGCTGTGTAAACTAAACATGGAAGACCAATATCATTATTCGAAAAGAAAATCAAAAAAGCGTTCCTTTTATTTTTTTCTCATGATTCATGGTACAAAACTATTAAATTTTTATGTGGAATGCCTATGATGTTGTAACTCCCCCATTCGGCAGCCGCCATTAAGTGGTTTTGTCAGTTTTGAAATTATAAGCCATAGGAAGGGGAAAACTTGTAAGTTTCATGCTGTCCATCAATTTTTACAATGATTTTCACGATTGCCAGAATATTGGATCTAATAAGAATGCCAAAGATTAATCATTCAACATCACTGATGTTAAGATGTTTAAAACTGAGGTAGAAAAACTGAGCAATTGCTATGAAATAAGGTGAATAATGAGCAGAATCCTGAAGCTATGTTGCTGTATCTTTCTAACGCTTTTCAAAATTGATATGAAAGCTTAGTAGTGCTTCTAAAAAATATACACATTACTTAGACAGGTATGAATGATACAGAAAAATGGTTATTTTGATTAATAGTAAGTAGGGTTGTTAATCTTTCTCTTTTTAATAATAATAATCTTGTATTTTTCCGTGTTGAGAGTTTTACTCATTTTACATCAATTATTCTTTTTACTATATTCCCCTTATTAGCCCAAGTCTTAAAATTTAATTACTTTTCCTTGCAAGGCTATCGAAACCCTCAATGATTGGTTTTAGAATTAGAAAAGAAATAGCTGTGATCAATAGTTGAGCTTTAATTATCTACTTAATAAATGTGAAGCACCTTTTGGCACTGATGTTTCAATAATTAAGTACTTTGATAACAATTTTATTAATATAATTTTCTCAGTCTCCAAGTTGTCCATTTTTCTTCCTAAGTAGAAATATGATAATTAGGTACGTGCACGACAGCGCTTCGCAAACTGAGTTGAAACAATTGTATTATATCTAACACTTTTATAACCTTTCATATCTTTTCAAAGCAATAAATCTGATGCAAGTATAACAGCAATAATCTGTTGCTTGTTTACGAACAATGTAAGCATTATTCCAGAAAGAATATGATTTTAAACAAAAATGGCAACCATGTTTAAAATGCAATCACAGACACTAATTTTTATCTGGGCCTATTCAAGAACGATTGCTTCCAAATGCTTTATAAAAATAAATGTTCTTTTGTGAATTTTCAATGTGCACTTGGTGAAGACTATGGTCCACATAATCGCCCTTCTGTGTTTCTTATTCGTCGAATCGTTTAAAAATTTGTAAGAAATTTTACTTTCCATGACGATTTCTTTTTCCAAAACGAAGGAGGAGATGCGGTTACAGTGACTGGTGAGCTATGCTGATTGATGGTAACAAATGTTTTGTGGCCAAATTTGGAGGACATGATGTCCCAACGAGACGATGTTATGTATAATAGTAAGGGCCATCTATTATTTACCCTACATAAGTAGGCATTAGGCCCTTACACTACTTATGAATGCCCTATGTCTTGCTTCATACTGTTAGCGGTGCTTACTGCTTTTTAGTGAAGTTACATGCGCATACATTGTATGTGCAATTAATTGCTTTGTTTCACTGTTGCTGAAGGACTTCTCTGGTAGCTAATTTACGCTGCATAGTACCTCCTTATTCTTGATGGCATATCTTAGGAATGGGAATAAATCCTCTTCTGAATTCGGCTTCTTTAGATGAAGTGACTCTGTTAACAGATAGGAAAAAAGATAATATTCCAGATGCCCCTTTTCTCAACATGCACTGAAACCTTACTGATAAGAAATTCCTTGCATAGAAGTACATAGAAATGGGGTCATGCCCATTGATAAACCTCGCAATCTGTCTGGTAATATGAATAGGAAGGAAGTCGACTTTGGGGAAGAGGTTGTAAACTCTTCTCTCTCTGTTTCATCAGCCTCCCACCGTTGTTGCCAAGATTCTTTGATTCAGCTTCAGTTTTCGGTGTGAAGCTGGCCAGGCAATAATTATTTTCATGACACTTATTCCAAAAGCCCTTATTCTCAATCCTCTTCGTTTTCCTTGTGTCCAACATGGGCGTTAATCCAAATTGTAAATAAATGTTGTCCTTGGGTACTGGAGGACTTGTTGAGAATTTCCAAAGTCAATGCTGATTTGTTACCCGTGTTCGCGATTACATGCACTGCCGAGAGACAATCTTTATAGATGTATGTCTTTGGAAAATTCAGATGTATGGTTTGCTTGATTACCTCTAAGGTCGAGAACATTTCCAATTGAAATAAGCTGGTCTCTTTATCAAGCTGGAATTTGAAATACTTTGCGTCATGATCATTGAGACAGATTTTTATTGTGGATAATTTCCGTTGCTATAAATTTCGCTATCGATTATGAGAAATGCCCATTCTATTCATAAAGTGCCAAGACCTTATAGTAAAAGGACAAGAGATTTATTTAGAAAAAGAACTTGCTATGATTATTGAATTCTTTTCCGAGCGGGACTTCGCAGCTACTTATCAATTGTATCTTTTTGTTTACCGTAATTTAAATTAGGAACGTTTAGGAATTGATATAGTTTAACTGCAATTTAATTCACTAAACGTTTTAAACTATCAAGCGGACTGTAAACAGTTTCCATTCAATGCACCAGAAGAATTGACATTTTGATAGATATTCATTCTCTTGTATTGTAAATTACTATAAAGTTAGCTCTTGTGTAACTTTTGTTGCCTGTGAAACAAACAAGTAATACAATATTACTACGAAATTGAAACTTATTTCAACTCCGTAGAGGATTACTGTGTAGTTGAAACTTTTTTCAACTACACAGTAATCCTCTGCGGGTAAAACGTTGGAAGAACTACCAGGAAAAATACTAAATGCTGTATGTATCGCGATATTCCTGTAATTTATACGCAAGCATTAAGCTATTACTGATTCAAAAATACACAGTAAGGTACAATCATCTTCTAAAAAAGCAAGAATGAAGTTCATATCCACATAATATACCCCACAATCTTCGTATGCTTTCTCCCTGTCTTATCTATGAAAGTAACAGGCTGTTTTAGGTAATACTCAAAGGTTTTTAACGTAATTCTCAATAAACTATAGAGCAATGAAAATGTTCTGCATCTAGTGTTTGTTCTTTAACGGTTATTTTTTCCTCTCAGAAATCAATGGCAATGCATGTTTCACATTAATAAAATATTCTTTTCTTTAAAGAGGCTATATTTATTTTAATCATACTCCAGCTTAATCTCCAGTAAAACTCAAAAATACGTAACTCAAAAACAAGGCAAAGAACAACATTGTTCAGTAAAAGAATTCAAAGAAGCTTTGACATGTAATAAAACATTTCGAGAAGCTCTGATTCGAGAACGTTTAAGATTGTACACAGACTAACGTTAAAACTTTCATAGGATAAGCGCTAACCGTTTCCATACTCTTTTTTTAATTAATATATTCCTAGATAAAAGTATTAAATTGTATCATACAGTACCATACAGTCATAAAAATTGCGCAGTACAATTCATAAGCAATGAAATAGTGGTTTGAATGAGTCGCCCACGCGCATTTCTGCTGATGGTGTACGTTACAATAGGAAGGCATATCCTGCCTTCTTGCAGTTCTGTATTGACTAAGTTAAGGGCTGCTCTCGCTTTGACCGCATTTTGTTACTTATGAATCTTTTATTTCTTACTCTGAAAATCATTTTAGAGCGCTGCAAGCCATGTTTGATTGAAACCACTACTACTATATAAGCTGTTAAAGAGACATGACTATATTTTACTTCATTGTCTTTATGTCATTATATATTTAAGTATTAGTCTGAGTCCTGTTTGATAGCGAAAACTTCCCGTATAATATATGCTTAATTGCACGGTGGTTGAAATGAAAGGGAAGGCAAGAGTTAGCGTTGCATACTTAAATACATGTGTGTTCTGCAGATGAGGCAAGAGTAAATTCTAGCTCTTTCCACTCGATTAAATCTACGTTAATTACCTGAAACAAAAGCTTTGTACTTCTGTTTTAAACAAAGGTTAGAAACTCACTGCTATGGGTATCCCTTGGTTTCTTTCAGAAGAGACCTATCACAGTGATACGCTTAAACGCTCCATCAACCTATTTCTTTTACGAATTCCCAATCGGAGACTTCGAGATTTTTTCTTTCGATGATAATTGCGAAAGGCAACGCCTCCCTTGAGAGAACCCGCCTAAACGTTTAACGTAATTTCGAATACTTCACTAGGTTGTTTTCAGACTAATGAACTCGATAGTGGTTGAGCAAACGCCCTGATTGACACGCTTCTGCTTTTAATATTAGACCCTTGTTGCCACGTTTCATACGAAAGAAACCTTCCAAGTGGTGGAGTCGTCTACTGTTATCGTTGTTCTCGTACTTAATCCTCCTTAGATAAAAAGATTGAAAAATTTTCTCGTTATTTGCTGCTGTAAATTTACTTATTATAAGCGCAGTTACTAGAAATATGGTTCACCATTGAATGTCATAAATACCATTATTCAATCCGATTTTGCAAAATATGAAGCTCCACTACTTAAGGTTGAGGTATTCGCATATACCAGAGAAAAGAAAATAAAACTTTTTTTTGTTAATCGGCAAAAATTACTGAAACTCTTGTATCAAGAACTAGGCTGAGAAGCTAAGAATCAAACTTTTGGAATGGTGTGAATTAGAATGCTGTCTTTTCAAACTATATGAAAATTTGATTCCATCGAGAAAATTATTAAATTTACAAATTTTGAAATTTTTAAAACTCTGTAGTTTTTATTAATACGATTGTGAGAATATTTTCATAATATCCATAGTTGATTCATATGGTGCTGAACCTAAATCATACTCTATGCAATAAAAACTTTTGCTCATAATAAAAATGTTTTACATATTTATGTACAGAACGTTCGAAGAAAGTGGCTACAAGTTTTATATCTTTAAACATTGATACTATACATGCGTCTTTAATTTAAGAATTAAAGTTTTAAGTTTCCTGAAAAAATATTTAAATTTATGAAACCAATTTCAGTAATTTGTGCTATTTTATTTGCAAGTATTATTGTAATTAAGATGGGAAAATTTTAAGATATGGAACATTTTGTTTTTAGTTAACTGAAGAAATTAGATATAAATATTAATTCATTTATTGGGTTAATGTGTGACGGAGACTGTATTTAAAGTTAGATTTATCTTATATTAGGAAACACAAAATTTGTCTTAATGCAATATAATTGTCAATTATTATTTATTATTTTATTACTAGCGTAATTTATCTTACATTAGGATACGAAAAAATGTGTGTCGCGCGGATATGCAACAGCTAATCGTCTGTTGTTAATGTTTAACAATATTTTTATCTGAAACATTGTATACAATGCAGTTTTTGATTAATTTCATGGTTTGGTTATTTTGTGAATTTTGCTACTATTTGCTTAGCAACGTGTGAGTTATGTTGTAAAATAAAACAATAAAATAATTGATCCGCCTTCTTTTAATCTTTATTTAATATTATTTATTTATTATTGAATTTTATTTAATCTTATCACCATGTCTCAAAATGTATAGAGCTTTAAAGTTGGATTTATTCTGTAGTTTTTAGTACTTCTATTCTCATTTCCATGCAATCACATCCTAGCGGATTTCGTTCATTCGCTTATTCGATTATTTAGAGAATTTGCAGCTTACTAACTTTTACAGAGTTCTTACAATCGGGGAGTTGGAGCTGCCTTGAAAACATTATCTACTTATACTTTTAAGAAATTTGAATTTGAAAGTACATGTGTGGGATCATTCAGCAAATAAAGACTCTTGCCAGCTATTTTGAACTATCAACTATAAAATAATATACAACTACTGTAAAAGTAGTTTGAAAACATTATTAAAACAGGTTATTGCCCATACGTACAGAGAATAAAACAAAAAATCACTAGTCTTTTTAATAATCTGTAAAAAAATTAATAAACTGTAGCAAAGAAGCCTTTTAACACAGAATTTGTGACATTTCTTTTTGGAGGGAATGGAGAAGTAGATAGAGAAAAATTAAATAATTTTTTCGATATATAGCACATTAAGAAGCCCAGGTACGTAAATGGGATTGCCTTTAAAATGAAGTTCACCTATAAAACTTCCCTATCAACGCGGACATTTTTCTGTTCAACACATACGTTCACTAGCGGCCGAAGGATAAAGTTGCTGAACACTGGTAGTTCGGTCCTAGGTTCGAATCCTGTTCGTGGTTTTCCCCATGCGTAACGTGGATATGAGCTAGTTTTGCTTAGAAAGTTCTCCACGAAGGTATCTCTTCTCTCAGGTCGATAGCCCTTGAGTGCTTTGATATAATTAGATAAACCAAACCAAACCTGTTCAACACTGAAGTACCTCGATAGAATGTGAAAGAGTAAAATTCACGTGAATTCATGATTTTAACACCTTCTGTTGAAAACTAAGTAATTCTTAGGGATCAGCATTACTGTTCTGCAGAGCAATTATGTAATTTCGCTGTATTGCAAGATCCACTTTCATTATGCAGTAATTAAGTATTTATTAGCTATGTATCTTTACTTCCTCCGTATTATTATGTATGTGTTACGGTGAAACACCGAAATCTGGAGAATGTCGACTTTCACCGGTGAATGTCAACATTCACATAGTCGCTTGGTGTATGTCCGAAATATTTTCCAAATACTCTTATTTCTGATTTACACCGGCGAATGTCGACATTCACCATGTACTATTGGTAAATGTTGAATATATGAGAATATTATATTTTCTTCTCCGTCATTCAGTCGCGAAAAAACACACAAGTACTTAAAACACACAATACATTCAAAATGAAAAAGGAAAATAATAGAAGTTAAAAAACTTACTTAATTATACAGTACATAGTAAATGAGAAAATAAAATAATAGTAATAAAAAACTTACTAAATTATGCGATTCAAATCTGATTAATTGCAACAACTTAAGCTATTATGAGACTTTGAATTGCACGAGAGGCCCTTGCTTTTACAACTGCATTTATGGGAAACAGCCAGTCGCCTCTCTTTTCGACCTACACCAGAGCATATCTGTGATTGTCGACATACACCGGTGAGGGTCCGAATGTACAAGAATGCAATGTTATATTCGATCTTACACCGACGTATTTGGTGAATGTTGACATTCTCCGGTGAAAGTCGACATTCTCCAATTTCGGTCTTTCACAGTAACATATGCACTCTATGTTAGACGTAAAAAATTTCATCGTGATCTCAAAGTTATAGACAAGGAAATTATTTCACTAAATTTAATGCTAAGTTCTTCAATAGAATAGCTTATTTCAACGTTTTAGATTGCGGTGAGATTTTTAAATCTGAGATTTTTGAAGACGATTGCTTCATCTGACCTTTCGTTTCCTAACTCATACTTTTACAAAATGCTTTTTGGGCTAGACAAGCATCTATTTTTATAAATATTATATTTTTCCTATTTTATTCAAGTTCCTTTCCTTATGTTCGTTCATCACGCTGGAGTTGTTGCTATGTTTTCTCAAGGGCTTTCTGCGCCTCAAGTTTGAAGCAGTCTTCACTTTTCACACAATTCGCGACTCTTGTGGATTTCCCTAGACAACGGCCTTCACTCTCCTAACCTATTACCTTAATCATATTTTTTACCTTATTACTAAGTTATTTCAATTGCCATTTGTCATTAATTTCATAAGCATGCAACATCGTGTCTGCTTACTGCTCTGTACGCATGTATAACATTTGCATCGAGTGTAATACCTTCGGTAGTCCAACTATGTATGCGCATCTGGTTCCTACAGAGAAAGAACATTAGTATAGGTATTTACTGAAAGAGTTTGCATTTAAGAAACTAAGGCCTGACTGAGAATAAAATAACAACAAAATATTATAGCTAACTTTTTGCTATAAGGTAATATATTCGCTATAATCGGTAAAGTCGCTGAATCTGGCCTTCGAATTCCGATTGCATGAGCGTTTTCATAGATTTCCCCATGTGTAACATGTATACGAGCCAGTTTCCCTTAGAAAGTCATCCACGAAGGCATCCCTTCTCTTAGGCTGCCCTCGATGTCTCTGCCATAATCAAATTATACTTTCCAGTTTTGAACTGGGAAAACGAAAGAAATTGACATATAAAGGTCATTGCACTTAAAGAAAACTTCTTATTTGCTTGTAAATTTTATTGTTGGTGGAATTAAGGCTTTTGTTGCTTATGTTCAATGAATTGGATTACAACATACTGTAAATATATATATATTTTATTTTTAGTTATACTACGCTCCAGGCGTTGAGAATAAGCCAAGATTGCAAATATTTTATGCGATGTGAAAATTTTAAAGAACCCAGCTGCAAAAGCTTAATAATAATACGTTTTTCAACCCGTGTGTTTTAATATATTTCCAGATAGTGAATTATATTACCTATTGCAATGAAAGAAGATGTCTAATTTTATTTAACTCTTGCTCTCCGCAAATTGTGTGATTGCAAAACAAACTGTTTGTAAGCAGACCTCTTTCGAAAAACATTACGCTATATTTGGTACCCATAATGTGTTAGAAAAATCTATTCATTATTACCAAAGCAACCTCTTTACTTCCTTTTTTCGTAAAGTGTCATAAAATATTAAGCTGTAACTATGTCCCGAGTGAATGAAACTATGCTCGTCTGTTACACGACAATTGCCTTTGCCAAATGAAACATGTCTGTAACGATTGTGCTTTCCCACTTTACTTTTACTTTCTTTCGAACTTCTAACTGATTTATGAGTTTGCTTTGAAATCCTTTAAGCTTTCACAAAAAATAAATGAGTCCAACACTGCTTTTGTTTGAATTTTCTTTTCTTCTGTTTCCACCTCATTAAAATGACTTTAAGTTTTTGTGAACGATTAAGAGCTTTTCTTTTTTATTCTTTCCTTTAACTGCTTCCGCAAATGAAAGGTTTGTTGCTTTAGATATTTATGTTTAATGCTTTTGTGTTTGTTTAGTTAAAGATTTCATTGATGTTTTCCAATTATAATCATGCCTTATGCATGCGTTAAGTTTATGGGCTGCGTCAACGAAGTTTTAAGAAAGACAGAAAGTTACGTTCGACGAAAACAACTTCTTCACTATTCAGCCTTCTAGAATGAATAGAAAAACTGGACCTTTTGAAATACGTAGTGGTAGTCATGTACATTGGCAGCACTGCAGAACAGGGACCTTGAGCTGTAAGTAATCTCGTCAGTATTACGGAAGGGTCAACAGCACACGTTCGCCATGAAAAGTTTTATAAAAACAGTTATGTTTAACCATTGTCCACAATTTCACCTGGTTTCAACAGGATGTTTGAGCTTGGTTTCAACAGGATGATGACTTTCGCACCATCCAGGTTGAAATCAGGAGGGTGAATCTGGTTCCAACATGTTCACCATCCTGGTTTCAACCTGGATGGTGCCACAACCTGGTTTTAAGCCTGGTTTCAACAGGACTGTTCGGCATGGCACGCTGCAAGGCAACCAAAGGCAACTGTGCGAGAATTATTCGGTGTGTCATCTTAAGATTCGGTGACTTTCACTGGCCCTCAAGATACCTTGTGGGGCTTGGTTCAAGTGTGGGGCTTGTGGCCCTCAAGATACCTAACAAGCGGTTCAACATGACTTGACGAAGGATACGACGGATTGAAACAAAGAAATATGGACGAAATTCATAGTATCGCAGCTGAGATGTCATAGCGATCGATGGCAAACCTCAGTAGCAGAATGGAACAATGCATGCATACAAGAAGACGCCATCTACAGAACGTAAGTTTCAGACACTGATGATATGAATAACTTTCTCTTCAAAGGCAAGTTGTAGTGGTTCAGTTACTGTCAATGCATTTTTTTGTTGGATTTCTTCTATTTTTATTGGGCTTTTCAAAAAATCCTATTTTTTCGTGTTGTACATTCTTAGAATGTTTGGAAGCTTTCGTAGACACCAACATTTGGAATCTATTTCATTCTTCTTCTTACATTTCCTGAATTTTTGCTTTCAAAATTATGATTTTTAATGAAAGATTTCACTTAAGTAAGTACTGCTGGTCCACGGAAAAGTAGCCCACTTTCAACATTATTGCCTCGCTTCTTGAAGGAGGCCGTAGCCGTTTGTTAAATATCCGTCTTTTCGAAAGCTTGGATCGCCAAATAAAGCAGTGTTTCAGCTATATGTTGCTATTCTACTCATTCCTATTTTCCATATTGCATCAGTAAGTTGCCCCAATTCTCATACTATATTCAGAGGAAGGTTACATTTTTGTAGTCTATCCGGTAGAATGTAATACTCAAGACACCAGATCTGGCAAGTGAAAAAATGGATAATGGAATACACAATTTTTCTACTCAAAATAAACCTGATCGTAACTTATTTATTTCTGATCCAATACAAAGACGTATTTCCAGAAGGGAAGACTATCGCTTCTTTGTAGAACATGCAATCTAATATTTTTCTTTCTGAGCAAATATTCTTTGTGAAAATGACACAATCATGAGAATAAAAATTGCATTGCTGTCTTTAGTATTGGAAGTTTTAAGCTAGAAGCTTCACCGTTTGAGATGAATGTTTCTCTCGTTCCATCAGATTGTTATTTTGTTTCCAGATTATATACGTAAACGTCAATATTCATCACTTGGCTTCTCAAGAATCTAGTTATTTAAATGAGAGTTACAATTTTTATTCAAAATACATAAATAATTTTGAGCGCTGCGGACATATAATCACTATTTTAAACGCTATAATTTAAACTATATTGTTGACTAATCCAGTTTGATTCTAGACATCTTTATTGCCATCTAGTTTCCTCTTCAGGATTAGCAAAATACTTTACAGATTTATAAATAAAGAAATCTGACTTAGGCAAAAAGGAATCTTTATTTGGCGCGCATTTGGAATAAAGATCTGTCAATTTCGAGCGCGATCAAGCAAAACTCTCTCTCTCTCTCTTCTTTAGCAACAAAATTCGCTTCTAAGGAAACGTAAATGATATTTTACTCTTGAGGAACTAAGACTTACGCCTAATCGCTTTCGAAATCAAGTATTATTCAGAATTTGCGCCAAACTGAAACTGCTTTTTGCCTATTTTAAATTTTACATTTAATCAAATAATTATTAAAATTTTACATTAATTATTTATTTTAAGTTTAACAATTTGGCATGTTTATTTTCTTATAAGTTTAATTTTATTTTCATTCTCATTTTGGCTTATACATTAAAACGGAAACAGATGCTATTGTAAGATGAGAGCTTACTACGTTTGATTTAAGTAATTATTTCTTATGTAATTAAGAAAACATACTCTGATACACCACTAAATCTTTAAATCAGAAGGATGAAAGTACCTAGCTTAGGAAATTCAGTACATAAATTAACATGTTAGTTAAATAAGGTTTATTCATAGACTGAATAAGCAAAATCACTCATTTGTAAAATATACCCTCAACTAAAACTACTTTTCGCACCCACAAATGCTATACATATCACCAAATAAAGAAAAAACATTGTTATCAAAATTCTCCAATTCAGTTTCCAACTAATACATGCTTTCATACACTTTTCTCTTATAATTGATTTTTATATGCTGCATGGTTTTCTACAGAAGACTTCGTTTGTGAATTGAAGCAAATTAATTCGATAGAAAAGAAACTAACTAAATGCAAATTAAACTGAAAACACTGATAGAACTAAATGAAAACTGAAAGAACCGAAAACATAATAATTACAAAATAATATACATTTACGTAATAACGTGAGATTTGTAAGAATAATTTGTCACTAATTGTACTTTTGCATAGTAAGGCAGTTACAGGAAATGTGATACTCTGTGCAGCAAAGCCGTAGTAAGTCGTAGTAAAATTCTGAAAAGAAAAATTTCCAAAAATTCAAATTTGTTCGCAATAAATACGCACAATTTTGTCTTAATTTATAATTTATTTTTCAAACCTTACGTTCAATATTTGAAAATTTTATCCAACTAAAAAAGTAAACTAAAAGTGATAGTGGAACGTGAGAAATCCAGAAAATTATTTGTTATTATTATTTATAATTTTTTAATTTTTAGTACTTATTTATTTATTTGTTTATTTATTGTAACATCATAATGTGGCTCTCTGGTATCGAGGGAAATGCCTTCTTGGATAAGGAAAGCCACGAAATCCTCATGCATCTCATCTTTTCGAGGTTTAATCACCATCGTTTCGAGATTATCACTTACTTCCTTACCACCAGCTGAGTGGCTGTACCGCCTGTTATGTGGCTATCAGTGTTTGTGCTCAATTGGTGGTGCATTCTACTGTCGCTAGGCCAAGCCAAAAATCTCTATAGAATATTAAAATTTGGAGCGGAATTTATAAAGTTACTTCGGAAGATGGGTATTTGTGATATGTGGTTACCAAAGAGACCTTGTCAAGGCTTTGACTGTGCTGAATACTCGATCATTAATCAGCTTATCAAAAATTGATTGTTGTGGACTTCAGTTTCCTTGAATCTTGCATCGCTTACAAGTTTTACAAGCCCAACGAAAATCGTTGCTAACACTAAAGGTTTTAGCTCAGTGATCATTTTTATTTTGCTGTTTGATTTTTCCCCTCCTCCCCCCGAAAAATCACTCTATAAGGGGTGGTAATCTAAAGAATTAATGGCTTTCATCTAAAACGACACTTGCTTTTTTGGTAAAACAGTTCACAAACTTAGCTGTTATTCAGAGAATCGGCCTTCGAGTCCTATCTGCTGAGTGAATTTTTTAAGAATTCCTGCTCCAAAACTCCTCTTGGTCCCTTTTCAGCCAGGCATGAACTTAAAAACATAACAATGAAATAATTACGCTTGTGACGTTTCTTTCTTACAAGTAGAAAAATGGATTTATTACTTAGAATTTCTTCGAAAACTGAAATTAATATCTTACGTCTTCTGATACCTAAAGTTAATCTAAAGACATGAGGACTATTAGAAACATAAACTAGAATTTAAACTTTATGTGTATCACGCTAAGTGTCGATACTTTCCCTCTCTTGTAACAATGTTCTTGTTCTTGCAGCGACGTTAAAACCATGTTTAATGTCAGTGCATTATATCCATTCAAATCAAAATAATTTTGTTATCAACTCTTTCATTATTTATTGCACATATGCAGAATTCATAGCAATAAAAGACTTTTCTAAGTCTGAATTATTATATAATCAATATTTCCTCATTTGTATTATCTTATTACTGTTAAAAATTAGAATTCTATTAGTTGCCATCTGAAAGTCTCGAGCGCAACTATAATTTACATATCTTATTATATCGGTTATTAAAATAATGCATGAAATTGCTTTTAGAAAGAAAGAAAATACCATCTGAAAATTTCAGATTTATCTTGAACGCCTGAAATAGTTCAAGTTAAAAAATGGTTTAAATAATTTTAAATAAAAAATTTAAATCATAAGATTAAAAAAAATTGGAAGCTGATCTTGGAATGCTGACTTCAATCTAATATCCGATACAGTTGAAAAGTAAGCATTTTACATTAAGCTTACTAGCTTAAAAATTTGTCTCTCAGAATTTAAGATATTGAGCATAAAAACTGATACTTAAAATCAGGTGTTCGAAATCGTGAAGTTGTAGGGTAGGAAAGCAAACTGTTAAGTCATTTTTATCATAAATTAATGCTATATGGAGTTGTATACTTATTTCATGAAACAAAATATCTTGATTATTGAAGACGTAGATGTACCGAGGTTTGTAACAAATATTTACCTCAGTTGGCAATATCATCTATTTTGCACGACAACAAATTCGGGAACTGAAAACAAACCGTTTCCTTCGTGATTTTTAATAAACACTTTTATGAATATTTTCATCTAAATTACAGTAGAAAAGAATTTAGTACATAAACATACAAACTTTAATGGTAGACATGAATGCTCAAAATCTTATACTCAGTATTCTGAAACGTAATGAATTTAATGCTTGAAATTTTGCAGTCCGAGTTAAATAAGAAACTTTCATTTTTTACAGCGATAAAAGGGATACTGTCGGTTTTATTTTAAAAAAATATTATTTCCAGTTACGTGATAATTATTAATTATGTTAAATATCATTTTGCATGTTTGTGTATTACCTTTCCTGCTAAAAATTATATTAATTATTTTATCTAAAAAGAAATTTTAACTATGCTTTTCACATTATTGCTGAAAAAAGAATAAAATACTTAAAAATTAAAATATACAAATCATACTTAGAAATAAAAAATGAATCGTGCAAATATATTATTAAATATGTACATTAAGAAATTTGCAACCTGCTAAAACCTTAATGTATTAGAACTTCCACGTTTCAAACCATTAATCTATAATAAGAGGTTATGAAATTTATTAAATATATGTTTTTCTCTGAAATTATCTTTATTGTTCCGTCGTATTAGGGAAGTAATATTCATGAAGGATATTAATTTTTCAAACAATAGTTGAATAAAATTCTATTGTTTCCAGAAGAATGTTGTTTTTTCTTCTATTCTCTTTTCCATTATGAACAAATTAGAAGTAATTACGAAAAGAAAGGGTAAATATTTCCTGGCGACGTGCACTTAAATTATGGTCAGATGATTTAAAGTTTCTTACGCTGATTTTCAAAGCAAATAATAACTATTTTTGTTCCTGTTCAAGAAAGGGGCATTTCATTTTATCATTATATTTATGGTTATTTGATCTTTATTTTATTAACGAAGAGGCATTTTGTTTTATGGTTATTTTATTAAGAATATTATTTTTTATAAGCATAATGATGAAGAATATTTCAAGGAAATAAATATATATTTTAACACCCACACATTTTTGTTTCATAGATTGTGTTGTAGTTTTTTCTGTTTTTACACGTTATTGAAAATTACCAAAATATGTTATTTTGTTAATTGACTTCTGAGATTTAAAATATTTTTATTTTAAATTTAAATTAAATTTAAGATATTAATAGTCTCACAGATACCGCTAAATATAACATTTATGTAGTTAAATGAAATTTTAAATCGCTTATGTAATTTATAAATAGATTTTGCAGTTTAAGCCTTATGATTCCTTTTCTGAATAAAATGCAAGCATATTGATTTGCAGTTTAATAGAAAAAAAAATTATGTTTGTGAGAAAAAATGTGTAAAACCCTAAAAGTTTTAAACGAGTATCCAACAGAATAATAACCATGACTTTTAATAATAAGTACACAGTCCAGTCACATTAATGTGACCATCTGTCAAAAGCCAGAATAACCACCTTTCGCAGAGCGGACTGCTGCGAGACGTGCAGGAAGAGAGTCACATAGGTCCCTGAAGGTGTTCTCTGGGATGTTGAGCCATGCCGACTCTAATGCCGTGGCCAGCTGCGCTAGATTACGCGGTTGAGGATCCATGGCGCGAACAACTCGATCGAGATGGTCCCACAGATGCTCGATTGGGTTTAAGTCAGGTGAGTTTGCTGGCCAGCGGAGGACGGTAAACTCATCCTGGTGCTCTTCGAACCACGCACGTACACTGGCAGCTGTATGGCACCTCGCATTGTCCTGCTGGAAGATGCCATCATCCTGAGGAAAAACAATGCGCATGTAGGGGTGAACATGGTCCGCAAGGACAGATGCGTACTTGTATTGATCCATTGTGCCTTCCACAATGATCAGTGAACCTAGAGAATGCCAGGAAAACATTCCCCAGACCATAATGCTCCCGCCTCCAGCTTGGACCGTTCCGGCAATGGTTGCAGGGTGGTTCCTTTCAGAGGTTTCACGCCTTATACGCCAACGTCCATCTGTCCGATGGAGCATAAAACGCGATTCATCCGAAAACGCAACCTGTCGCCACTCAGTGGACGTCCAGCTGCTGTACTGGCGTGCAAATTCTAGCCTTCGCCGTCGATGAACAGCAGTCAGCATAGGTGCACGAACCAGGCGTCTGCTTCGGAGGCCCAGACGCAGCAATGTTCGCTGAATAGTACTTTGGGAGACACTTTTGGTAGCCCCTTGGTTCATTTTGGTGGTCAGTTGCTCAACGGTAGCCCGTCTATCTGCCCGAACGCATCTCCGCAACCGTCGTTCGCCTCTGTCATCTATGGCCCGTGGTGCACCACATTTGCCACGTCGCTGATTTTGGACAGTCCCATTTTGCCATGCACGGTACACTTTTACCACGGCGGCACGCGAACAGTTCACAAACTCAGCCGTTTCGGAAATGCTTCCACCCTTGGCCCGAAAGCCAATGATCATGCCCTTTTGGAAGTCGGATAAATCGCTTCGTTTCTGCATTACGCCAACGATTGAAATGTTTTCCGAAGCCCTCACACACCCTTTATATACGCTCAACTGCACTGTGCTGTCACCTGCCTTCTGTGATTGGTTATTTAACTCTGACATGGAAAGTACGTGGTGGTCACATTAATGTGACTGGACTGTGTATATTCTTCTGCATAGTCTGTTACTTTAGAATAGGCATTTCAAGGTCATTTTCCCCCTCAAACCATGCCTCACAATCATGTAATTAATGCCTCATAATCTTGGAACGATTGCTACGGGGAAAATGGGGAATTCTCTAATTTGATAAATTTTTCTAATTCCTCTGTTCCTGGATTTACTTGAGCATAAAATTTGAATGAATCAGATAATCTGGAGTTTTGGCCTTGGAAAAAGATAACATTTAAGCTCAATTACAATCCTCGGAAATGCGTAGAATATTCCTATTATATGCCCTTACATCTGTAATTATGAAGATTTTAACATTACACGTACGGAATTTTGTATTGAAAAGATGTTATTTCTTATTAGATGTATATAATTAAGGACCATTATGTGACAGGATGAAGATTTTATTAGAAATTTCTGTATTCGGGATCGACGAACGTTAAATTATACGAAACAGAACATAAATTTTGGTAAAATACCTCTTACTAATTCTTTGATTCGTTATATAAATATATATATGTTTTGGTAATGGTATATTGTATTAAGGTATAGTTGTTTTCAACAAGATCTCGTCCATAAGTAGATGCACTGATAAATAAGTAAATGAAAACTGACATTCATGAAAAAAAATCCTAGAATAAGAAATTATGAAACAAAATATAAATGAAGCCGGCTTTTGAATTAGATTAGAACTGAATAAAATTCGAATAAAGGTGCTAACGTTAGGTGCTATAATTAAATGTATGTCAATAAATAAGAATTTAAAGATATGAAATGATAACCAATGGGTAGAATCTTTGAACACCGAGTAATACTCTTCTGATTCGATATTGAAAAGTTAATCTTAGGAATTTCTTTGTAGGTATAACGTAAATAGTTGTAAGTTTCTCTTGAAAATTGTCCCTGAAAGCAGAAATAGAGAAATGCAATAAGAGAAAAATAGCACAGTGACGGCATTTAAAATGTAAAAATAATGGCATGAATAGAACAAAATAATTAAAAGTACTGAATTAAAAGATATTAAATGTTTAAAATAATAGGAAAGATTTCTGTATGAGTACATGAAACAGTGAACATGGTCTTAAAATTATGGCATCAAGTTCTTCATTCCAAAAATTTAGAATATATCAAGCTGCCTTGAAGATATTTGGAGCTCAAAACTAAACATTGGTAACATCAAACAACTTAAAACCATGCATTCAGATAGATATAAATGATACTAAAAATTATATGAAAATATCTGGAATAATATGCAGGAAATTATAAAAGTGCCAACTAAGTTAATTATGGTACCATGAAGCAGAATAGTAGAAATAATCCTGATAAGATTATAACAGAATACAAAATTTTAGACTATATAAATTAAAATAGTTTCCTCCTTTCAACCGGGATAGTGGTTAGTGACGCTGACTGCCATATCGAAGGGCCCGAATTCGAATTCTAGAGGAAACATGGATGTTTCTAAATGTATAATGTCTGTGTGGCATGAGGGCACTCTAAATATGTGGCGAGCCGAACGTCCTCTTGAGACGTTGGTGGCAGAGGAAGAGGAGTGGAAGGATCCTGGGCCAGTGCCCTCCGGCGTGTCGTCCTTGAAAATTGGGAGCGAAACTGAACAAAGTTGTCTGTCACCCGTATGGTGCCCAACGACACGTTCAGTCTTGCCTCCTTGTCACAATGAATATCGAGGGCTTGTTCTGATATTAGACAAACAGGGTTAGTCAAAACAACAACAAAATAGATTTGTAAAATGAAGACTAAGTAGAGATTTAAATGCATAATCATTAACAGACGTAAAATAAGGTGCTTAATATAAAAATTTCGCTTATATTCAATAAAGTTAAACATGCAAAAAATATGATGCAAAGTTATATAAAAGGGTAAAATAAGTGTGGCATTATAAATAGAAAATATGATAACTAAGTTGAAATGAAGTATACATAGGAAACTACAAAGGGAAATGTGTCAAAACGTTTGTAAAAAATTACATTTAAAATGAAATAAAAATCATATATGTGATGCAAAAGTACAATAAATAAGTTAAAATTAAGAGTACACAGAAAATAAAAATTTAAGAGTACATAGAAATATGTTGAAAATTACAAAATAGTACGAAAGACCTTAAGAATTAAATGTAAAATAAGCGAAATGTTATGCATGTGTTTGGAAAATATAACAAATTAATTCAGAATTTAGTAGATGTTAAAAATTGCGAAACTCAGAAAGTACGAAAGAAGTTAAAATCTACAACTAAAAATAAAAAATATGAGAACAATAAACACATATTTCAGTACTTACGCTAAAAAAATATAAGAAATAAATTAAAATTAGAATATCTTGAAAATTTCGACGGTTAAAAAATACAAAAGTTAAAAATTAGATTACGTTAAAAATTGCGAAGATTAAAACAAATGATATAATAAGTATAAGCGCATACTGAATAATTAAGCTCGTAAAGTATGACAAATGAGTTAAAAGTGAGCTTATGTTACGTTTGAAAGAAAAATCTGTGTAAAATAAAATAAAACAATAAAAATTAGTAATGTAATTTTAAGATTACGGAAGACGCTATCATGAACAGAAGATGTAAGAAATAAGGTAAAATTAAGAGTAAATAGGAAACTAAAATTGTTTAAAATGTACAGAAAGAAAAACTTTATATCTAAAATTAAGCCCATGAGAATAAGCAATGAATGTCGAAAATAAAAAGTGTTAGGGGTAATGTTACGTTTTTTCTTTTTACGTACGTTAAGAGTTCACGGATTTGGAGTGAATAACGATAACACTTGATGAAGAATGGAAACACAATTTATTATCCAGCATTATTCAAGACAGCTCAAAAAAGCACGTTTACAGTCGTCGAAAAACTACGACAAATACGCTGATGCAATCAGCAACACAGTCTTCAGACTATCAGGCTATAATGGTGAAGACAGCTTCACGGCAAAGCACCAGAGTACAACTCCTGACTTTGCTCGGTCGTTCTCGGAACTCTACGTACTCTCGAGACTCTCCATGCTACAACTCGCGATGCACTCGACGATACATTAGAGTACAACTCCCGACTCGATTCGGTCGTTCTCGGAACTCAACACACTCTGAGATGAAACTCGACGATGCACTGCCTCGCGATACACTAAGAGACTCTCTGGATGCACTCGACGAAGAAAGAGTTTCACTCGACCTGGATGTACTCGACTCGACGACCAACTCGGCACTACACTTCAAGACACTCGCTGACTGACTGACTATCAACTCGGTAGACGTGACACTGCACTGAGTCTCCGCGTACCAGCAGGGATTATATAGCTTTTGACTAGTGTTCTAGTACATTCTGCGCTAAACCAGTACGAATTCGTTCCAGAAGTTTCTCCATCCGTCTATGGCATATCGCCAATTTTGTCCCCAGATGTCTCCAAATGGGCGATTTCTCGCTAAATGTGGCAACCCTGCCTTCCCTTGCCATTTTCTGGCAACCGTAAACCTGCTTTGCGAGAAAGCTATCTTACCGCTCTGTACATTTCGTAGCAGTACGTATGAATTAACCGTCACAAGCACATTTGGAATGCGAAGAAAAATACAAGACTAAATACCCTAAAATTTAAGGTAATTACCACCGAAAGTAAATAAAAGGTAATTTTTATCAAACTGTTACGCTTATCTTGGTCCTTCCAACAGCAGGCAGCTGCGCCATCGCCAGCGGGCTCTTGGCGCATTGTGCCTGTGAGCTTGAGATCCTCTTGCTGAACCCGCACTTTCGTACTGCTACTAATGATTGTTTATTGATATTACCAGTATAAAGCTTTAAAATTAAAAAAATAATATTAATGGAATAAATATCTAAAATAAAATGGAAAATTAATTGTAAAAAATATTTTTTTATTTCCGCTTCCTATTTTAATAGCATTCTCTGTATTCTATTTATAGCATTCTTTGTATCGATCGTTTTACTGCGCTCTGTGCATTTTTATATTCAATCAATATTTTCGGTTTTCAAATTCTCGATTTGCTAAATGTAAAAAAATGATGTATTGAAAATTACTTAAATCTTTTCTCCGTTTCCATAAAAATTAAAAGAAACTCTTTGACGGAATTTTTTCTGTTAAGCATACGCGAAGTAATGAGATGAGAAAGCAGCTGTTGGATCGATTTTGCTTAAGTTTCCATTCCATCTTAACATAAAAACAGAAAACTTAGGAAGGTCACCTGCCTGAAACCTTTTAACTTATTTTTTTCTTCATATCACCAATATATCATCAATGAATGGCAACTAAATGGCAGTTTGAGTTTCTGTCTTAAATATCTGGCTGACTTTTTTTTCCCAAGAAGAAAGTGGCAGTAATTCAGTTTTAACTTCTGTATTTCTATATCGTAAGCAAGTGGGTTTATGTTTAAAGAACCTGAACTTTTCTAATCTTAGATATGTTTAATATGCGCATAAACTTTAAAATCCTTTTCATAATTCATTCATTCAAAAATCAGAATGAAGGAAATGTAATGCAAACACAAGTTTAAAAATAATTATTAACTTTGTTTGTTAACATTCGATTTCTATATTATAGTCAGAGTAAAGTTTAATTCATACTTAATGGTAATTCTTAAATTTGAATATAGTTCTTGAAATTAAGATGTTTCCTCAAGAGCAACCAAACTCTCCTTTAATTCTCTCTTCATGTTTAAGAAACAAACTTCATGGGACTTTTACCTTCTTTTCTCTTTTAAATACTATCTTTTATCTTTAAACTCAAATTTAAGTTTTATACCCTCTCTTCTTATGAAATGTCTTTTCTTGCTATAAAATTTAGGGATGCAATCACAAATCGCATATGAATATAGTAGACCTCTATTATCTGAATCGAGAGTAGATGTTCGAATATTGAATTTGAAAATTTAAAAAGTGCTTCTTTCATGCCAACTAATTATTTTTAAAAAGCCACATTATTTATTTTAGCTAAACACGAAGTATTCTGAAATGTTACATAGCTTATTTTTAGCCCAAAAAGGAGCGTTAGCCCAGAGGCGCTATTAGTCTCGAAACGGCATTTTGCCTCGATTAAACATAAATGTCCTTTTCTTCGTACAAAGTTCAAAAATTCGTAATAAAAGAAGGAATGCACGGAAAAATTTTCTGTTTGCGCCAATATGGTCAGAAAGACATTGGATTTTTTTCCATGTAAAAAAAATGTTTCCAAAAGTAACCGACAGAGGGCGCTCACACGTCATACTGAGATGTTTTATGCAAATCAGGCTATCAATAAAACACTTGGCTGGAAACGGATCCGTCATTCGAAGTCGGCAGCATGATTTCTTTACCAGATCGGGCGTTGGTGGTTAAATTGTTCTACAAAAATGGTGAATCCACAACTGTTACTTACGAAAGTTTCGCACGGAGAAAGGGCTGAAGGCGGAAAAAAGCCCTATTTCATTGAATGGGATACGGAATTTAGTACGACGTTTTGAGGAAACGGGGAGTTTGGAGGATCGTCAACGAAGTGGCAGACCACCCTTGAGAGCGGCCCGTGTCCATGTGGTACAAAGTGTGATCAAAGATATGGCAGCCAAGACATCAACGGGGAGTAGCAGTGCTCGTGAAGCTGAGAGAAGAACGGGGATTCCGGAAGCGTCGATTCGACGTATTCTGCACGGAATGTTGGATCTGTATCCGTACAAAATCCAGCGACTTCACCAGTTATTACCGGCAGATACAGATGCAAGACAAAAGTTTGCTACATGGGCGCTGGCACAAATGGAACGTAACCCACAATGGTTGCTGAACGTCATGTGGACGGATGAAGCCCACTTTTCACTGCTTGGTGACGTCAATACGCAAAACAGTCGTATTTGGGCGACGTCAAACCCTCGTGAGTACCAGAGCCAGCCACTGCATTCTCCTCGTGTGACTGTTTGGTGTGGTTTCACCGCGTCTTTTATTCTGGGCCCTTTCTTTTTTGAAGAACCCTGTCCTGTATCCGGCGTGAAAACCTGTACAGTCACTGCAGCACGGTATCTTACGCTGTTGCGTGACCACGTTGTACCTGCATTGCAGGAAAGACATGCGTTACCTGTTGTCACCTTCATGCAGGATGGTGCCCCGCCCCACATTTCACGCGACGTGAAGACGTTCCTGTTGGAATCTTTCACCGAAGACCGAGTGATAAGTCGCGGTTGTAAGATTCAGTGGCCCTCAAGATCACCAGACTTGACCCCGGCAGATTTTTGGTTGTGGGGATACTTAAAGTCTCGTGTGTACCGGGGCTCCCCAACCGCACTGGTAGAACTGAAAAATGCCATTCGACTTACCGTCGCTGCCATCGATGGCGACATGCTACACTCCGCTGTAATGGACGTAGTGACGCGCCTCACTTGCCTATTATCTTGTGGTGGTGGTAATGTTGAACATCTGTTACTATAAAATAATAAATGCATAGTGTCTTGTTATTGTGATCTGTTTGAGTGTCTGTTTCTGTTTGCGTGATTTGCATAAAACATCTCAGTATGACATGTGATCGCCCTCTGTCGGTTACTTTTGGAAACATTTTTTTTCACATGGAAAAAACGTCCAATGTCTTTCTGACCATATTGACGGAAACAGAAAATTTTTCCGTGCATTTCTTCTTTTATTACGAATTTTTGAACTTTGCACGAATTTATGACGCACCCTGTATTATCGACCTATATTATATTTAAAGAAATTAAACAATGAATAATACGCATGAATGTAACATGTTTTTGCATTGTAAAAAAATAACGGTAACTAGATCCATCAGATTTTGAATAACTTAGTCCTCTATCCGAATATGGGCACTTGGAAGCCCGAATTTCGAATTTGTTTTATTGTCTATTTCATATTTTGTAAAGCTTTAAAGAATTTTTATTAAAAAGTTCAACTATTTCAAAGCGAGTAGTGGCATCGCAGTACGGAATAAAATATTTTTATTCCCAGCGCAGATACTATTAATCGGAAATTCTAAACATAAGCTGTTTTTAAATAAGTTAAGGGAAGTTAACCCAAATGTTCTTGAAACGGTTCTCGAAATATGTATGTGTGTGTGTAATTGAATAAAAATAAAATATAACTATACTCCCCATAACTGCTGATTTACTATATTTTAAAATCTTCAACTAACACTGTTGTTGTATTTTTTAAAGAATGATAAAATCCCGTAAATTTTAGAATATCATTCCTTCGCGTCTTGTTGCCTTAATTAAGATGCAATCACAAAATGGACTTTTCGTGAGCACGACACAAAGGGATAATAAAAAGAAAAAACATCTGAACTGAAATGCAGAGAGAGATAGGGTGGAATAGATTGTTTCATCTTCTTACAGACGTCTGCGTGAAGTAAAGTATTACGGCATAGACCCAGCTGAATTACCCTTAGAACAATAAAAAGATGCTTGCAGTTTAGTAATTATGTTAGTTATTGTTCCTTACTTCCTGTTAAACAAACTGAAGAAAGGGATGTAATGCGAACGTAAATTTAAAAATAATTATTGCCTAGCCATCTCATCTAATTATAACAAGAATCTGTCAATTCTTGAACGTATTGCAATGTACCATTTACAAAGCTTAGCTGAAAGGATTACGCACATACAATTTAAGCAGTTTAAAATTGTTAATCTTCTACGCATCAATGGCAAATATGAAATATTCTGTGCTTTACGAGTGCAAGGTTTTTTTTATAAAAACACGGTAAATAAATCTTAAATAATCTTACATCTGCGTATCATTGAATAGTAGATGAATATACAAAGTGTTAATAAGAAGCATAGTGATTTAGAAAAAAAGTAATCGAATGGAGTTAAAAAATAAGTAAATGAAAAATTGAAGAAATCCAGAAAAGAAATAATCTAGATCAAGCAACTAGAAAATGTCGAAGAACTTTCATGCAACTACTCTTTTGCCTCATTTCTAGGTGCTTCCCGCAAAATCCATTTCCATTCGCCGAATCGAAGACACTTACAAAACGTACAGAATCACACTTAAAATGCTATCTAACGTAAAGTGCGCCGCTCTGTGCCACAGTAACGCAGTAATTAAACATTTACTATTGGTAAAACCCCAGTTGCTCAACAGCCCTACTTCTACGATTAATAATGCACGCAAGTATCGTCAATAAGCTTAACTTTCTTTGGTAAGTCTTTTACGCCCATATTTGACTCATCGGCTCTCTTTGTGCAAACACTTTGTAAAATAGTAAATGAGTTTATAATGAAATTAAATACTTGTCAGATACCTCCAAGCATTTGATCTTATGAATCCATTAAGAATTCTGATGGAGGTTTCTTATCCAAAACTGAGACTACACTGTGCATGAAAGGAAATCTATTTTAAGGAAGTAATAAATAGTTGGGGCATGTTTGCTAATATTGTTTCTATACCTTTTACAGTTGCAATGGCAACAATTTTCTAATAAGAAAGAATTTTATGATTTGTACTATAATGAGCACATTAAGTTATAACTTCAATGATTGCCGTTTAACAGATGTTACCTAACAAATATAACTTATGAAAATTCTAGAGGAAAATAAATGCAAAAACAAAACATTTGTTTAGAGAAATGAATTCTTTACACGCATTTTCTACGACTTTAATTTAAACATCTTCTTAGACCGCTAACAAATGAATGAACCATAAATGTGCAAGGTAAGAAATAAAGAAGAAGCTTTATATTATTGTTGTTTTAAAGGAACAGATCAAGCAGAAGAAATGACTTCTTCCGTTATAAAAGAAAAAGGAAAAGACATTTATAACTGAAGTTATGTTCTAATAAATCTAATAGAAATGAAGCACGCCAATGTAAAATTTAAAAATCTGATGTGGATACTACATGACTTCCTTGTACGGCCTATTAAATTATATATACTTTGCGCTGTGTTGCATTTAAACGTATCTCCTCGAATTTCATTGCACATATATTTCTCATTCAATCAATGTAGTTCTTATTTCGTGGCAAGGCAAATATATGAAACCTCAAAACATCTTCGTTAAAATTTTTAAATTACAGAAAAACACAAAATACAGTTAAAAACAATTTTTACAATTAAAATTAAAGTTTCTACGCACAAACAAATAATTCTGTCAACAGACAGGAAGAACAAATTTTTAGTGCACAAAACTGAAAGTTAACTTTTGATTTCACTCGGCAAAAAGACATTGAAGTTGGTGCACAAACTGACTTAATTCACTATTCTGCTAAGAATTTCAAATGTAAACAAATGGCAACTTCGTTAAGCCTAGCGCCACTTAAACTTTTAAATTGCTGATAAATCTATAACTATTGCATATAGATTAACTAAAGGCATGAAATAGTTAACCGGAACGTGAGAATAACTTAATTCAATCACTTTTAAAGCAAAAAATGCACAATTTATCAACATACAAGAGCAAACACCTGAGCTCACCGAGCTGGGTAACAGAGTGGGAATATATATGTATGTATATGTAATAAAAACAAATTTTAGAAGTACTGAAACGGGAAACGGAGATAAAGAAACGTAGAAATACTGATTGTGCATCACATAGAGAGGACAGATGGTAGATTCATATTGAAGAGGAAGAATTCTGATTGCGTAGCATGCTAATCTATAATGAATAAGACACTTAGTAGTCAAGGCAGATTAAATTCCATTTTTATTTTAATTGACATTTGCGGCCACAATTGGCCTATTTCCAGAACATTTACATTTTTGATAATATTGTGATAGGGATAGGGCATAGTAAAATAGCATCCAAGTAGAAGTGCGCATTTATCCAATATGGAAGATCGCCAAGAAGAAGGTTTTGGTTTAGGTTAGAAAGGTTTCATTTCTCAAAGTTTAGGTTCCGAGTTAGTTACTGAAGCACTCAGCGTTAGTTACTCAGCGTTACTGAAGCAATGCAACATATATTGATCTAGAAATGAAGCAATCCAGAGAAGTTATTACGAATGTTAGAATAGAGAGGGAAAATTAAGGGGTTACCGATGGTTTAAATTATAATTTTGATTTACATATTTTTATTTTACACCTACACACACTCGTATATATATAAACACGTTTGGTGCAACCGATTGCAAAGAAAACGATAGGTGCAAATACATGTTATAGAAGTTGCATATACAAAATTTCAACGGTCCGGGGCTACTCATTTTTTAGTTATATACATAACGATTTTCACCTGTAAGATATATACATAACACGTGTGTACACACGCACAGGCTTCACAAAAATATCTCTTCTGATTTCAGATTAAATCATTTTTACCATCCTTCTTAGAAAACAGGATTCTTTATTCTGGCCATACGTACAGATGTCACGCAAAAGAATCGTTCACATGAATTCGAGAGAGGTCAAAATGGATATTTTTGTTGAAATATGATACCTGAAATTTTTCGCGATTATAGTACTTTTACTTTGTCCAAGGAATTAAATATAGGCAAAAAAAGCAATCTCAGCATGGACTGAATTTTGAATGAAAACCTCAACCAATTTCGAGGCGATATGACATAGGCCTCTCTTCTTGAGGAGCCAAAATATTTTGCACAAAGTTGGAGGAACTTCATTAGATATATATATATCTGTATAATATATATATATATAGTATAACAAGAATATGCAAGCATACGTTACATATAATAAATAGGAAAGGGGAAGAGAAAACGTACGTATCCCAGTCTGTCAAGGAAAACAGTAATAAAACTTAAAAATGAAAAGTTATTAGTATTCTGAAAGCTTTGAGAGAAAGAACTGAATTGGTATAAATGTCGTTAATCAGGTAAATTTTTGTGAATGCAAAAAATTTCAAGGAAATCAAAATTACAACCTGAAGAATCTTTCCTCATAAACAGAGCAAAATAGACAAAATTATAGTTAGCTAGGTTAATTTACCTGAATGCTTTAAAGCGAAGAAAACGTGTTCGCCTAAAATGGCGGATGTCTTTGTGGACGGCTTTCTGACGGAAACTGGTTGGTATTCCTGTTACACGTGGGGATATGATTAAGTAACCACCACTGGTTAGATATTGAAGATTTTTCTTCTTTAACATTTTTCCTTTCTATTTATGTCTTGCTTTTAAACTAACTGCCTTCACAAAAAATCGAAATGCTCAAACTACTTCTTAAATCGTCGCAATAGTTTCTGTAAACTTTGTCAAGAATTTTCATTTTCTGGGCTTATAGCTACAGACGATTGCGTCGACTTCTCAGCCAAATCGGAGAATGTTCCATCTGGAAATTTTTCTACAGTCTAGATAATTTTCCAGTGCAATCTTTTACCACTCCTTTGTGGATTCAGACGGAGTTTTTTATTTAGCCTATCAAAAAAAATCTGCAAGTTTATATCTTTTATATCTCTTACTGCAAACTCTATTAAAAAATATTATTACTTTTGTGCTATAGTTTGTGCTTCTTCCGCCACGTGACAGTTGATCTGGCAACAGTGGTATGTAGTACAGAAGCCATTTCAGCTGGTCTGTTAGCCTATGGATTGTTATTTGGACATTTTGGACATCTGAAGGAAAAAACAGTCTCCGGGCATTTCTTTTTGGCACCTTCCTTTCATTATTTGTGAAGACCACAAATTTACTGTCTTACGTCTTATGGACGAAATAAACATCAGGTTAAATATAAAACTGCTAATTTTAACCTGTATTCAAAAACTATATTTAATGCATTTTTACTACTTTTTGTCAGTACATAATGCAGTTAATTTCAATATAATTTAAAAAATGTACGGCTTGAACATTTTGTGTTTATTTAGCCCTTTTTTTCATCTCGCAAAATAAGCTGACGTAAATAAAATTACTTGAGAAAGGTTCGCTTCAAATGTAAAATTGCTTTTATTCCTCGTGAAGTTAAAATACAGGCCTACTAAGACCAGAAATCAAACAAAAGCCTTTCAGAAAAAAATTTTATAGTTTCTTTCCTCTTTACGACCGTTTCTTTGCTTTTATGTCTTAATAAAAGCATCAGGATAGGTATAGTTTATTGGTTGTAAACGTATTTATCCCGTTAATATTTTATATGTTTGGTGAATAAATTTTATACCGGAATTGTATCATAAAACTAAAAAACGTTGTACGAATTAATGTTGGTATTCATATTCAAATTAATATCATCAACAATTAGTTTTTGGGAAATTTTTGTCAACCGTTTTCCATATTAATATATGTTACCACAGTTTGATGGTGTTATTTGTGTGTATATGTGTGTGCATAATCTACATAAAGATGTTTCGGTGAAACAAACTAGTTTTACGCCCTTTAATAAAAACGTTTTTGAAAGCTAAGCGTTCTTTCTGCCAGTACTGGCGTACATCTAATTCTTTTTAAATTTCCCTTTCGCCGCAAAACTTTTCCATGTGATTTGAGAGTTATTGTGCCTGTTTTTAATTTGTATATCACTGTAAACGTCCCCTTGGGGAGCCTGTAACCCCTAGAGGGCATGTCCCCAGGAGGCGGTTTGGGGAATGCTTCAATTGGTTTTCCAATAAGTGGCAGAAGGGAAATAAAATACCTTCAGCGGACCAACAGGCATAGAGGTCTAGTCAGTCTTCAGCCCTCGTGGTACCTCACCTCAAATGAAGCTGCATATCACCCTTCGCCATGGACCAGCCGCATATTGTTAATCTTGCTTAAATCAATATATCTACAGTGGATACCGTCCCATGTTGGAGTGTATGGTAACAAAACGGCTGACGATCTGGCAAGAAAGGTTGTGATCTCCCTACACCCACTTCCACTGATTTATGCCCAACCGAAATTCATGCCTATTACAAACATAAAACTAACAAGGCATGGAATATTTCTCCAGTTCCAAGTGGTATTTCTCTGAACAACCAGGCCTGTCACTTCTGAGTAAAAGATCTAGGCCTATCCAAACGGCCATGGCCAGATTCAGAAGTGGGCATCTTCGATGCATGAAATTCAAAGAGGGAGAAAAGACCTTCCCCTCGTGTGCCTGTTCCCTCCCTGCCTCTCCCGCTCACCTACTGGATTGTATAGGCGTCTCCCTGAGAAAGCTGCCTGCTGAGCAGGACCACATCTGCGATTTGCTTGTGCGGCAAGGTCTCTTGGACTTGGTGTAGGCTTTCCTGCTCCAAAAGGATTTGAAACAACTACATCAACAACAACACTGTAAACGTTTAGTACTGAGTAACTCAAATCATATGATTTAATCTAATGTCTTCATACATGTGACTTTTTTTGCAGATGAAAATCGTTAAGTGGCGTGATAAAGAATTGTCACGAAAATAAACTTAATTGCTTAATAATAGTCAAATTGATTGCCCAATAATAATAAAAATAATTATGCTTCATAATGAGTAGATTAATGATGTCGAAAAGCAGTAGTAGGGGGATTTCTTTGTTAATTACTGACAGCAATGTTTTGTGAATTTCTCCAGTCTCAGTTCTACTTCAATTTAAATTATGAGGATGGTAAGTAAGATAGCTGTGCAGGAATTTATTTTGTCTCGAAACGTCTAGATCTGAAATTTTAAAAGAAAAATAAAATTGAAAACTGGATTCAAAATTAATATGCATTTGGTTAATTACTGAATTACAGCATAGCTCTTGAGCACTTTTATCTGTAGAAAAGGGAAGGTGCTTTCACAAAGGACTTTCTAATAGAAATCGCTGCATTTGTGTTCATGGCAGAAAATCGTGAAACAACCTGAAACTACTTTTCGGTTACTGAGAATAGGACACCAACGGATAAGAATCTGAGGCTATCATGCTTTTCCGTACACTATTATTATCATTATTTCTGTTTCAAATGCTTTCGGTTAAAATAAAAAATTTGGCAAAATTTCTTTAGCACTGTCTGATATTTAAATTATTTGCAATGGGAAATACGCATTCATATTGTTTCCTGCATATGTGTACTATGTTTAGAATTTTTTTGCTGAAACGCACGATTAATCACAGCTAAATCAATCGAAACGAAAGACTGAAACTAAACTCATTCATCAATAAACTTATAGTTAGTTGACAAGATAAAAATGGCTGTGACTATTTAGAAAACAAATCTACATTTTAACATTCATATTCAATTTATTTCCTTAACAGCGACTAACAATTTCCACCCCTAATACACAGTAGATTCCTGTTCTTCAGCGTATTGTCTGAGCATCTTAGATCAGAAGCTATGAAAAGGTAGTTGCGTCAGTAAGTCTGAAGAAGATTTCGTGCTGCTACTGTCTTTTTTTATTATTATTTATTCTTTTTGCCGACCTTCCACTTCTAATCACGTTCAATTACGATTAGTTCTATTCGCTTTCTGCTTTGCAGAAAAGCTTCTGTTCTCTGTTTGCTTTGCATGAGCGTAAGGAAGACAGATATTTGAATAAACGCGTTTGAAAAATCTCGTGACAAGTAGTTGACTTAGTGACTTATCAAAGAAAGTAAGTAAAGAATAATATGTTTAAAATGCTGAAATAAACAAATGGGCGTTTTTGTTTACTACAGTTGCCCGTAAAGGTTTCCATTTTTGCAGCACTAATTTAGTACGATTTCTTTTTCTTCTATGTTTATTCGCTTATATAATTCCTGTTGCATCGATACATTAAAGACCCTTTCCTGCAGGACCTTTCCTTCTCTTTTATTGCTGTTTTAGGTATTATATTAAAATATCAAAACAAAGTTATGAACTAAGGTATTCATTAATTGGCAATACCGTAAACAAATTATACAGACTACACGGATGAATTTAGCATATACCATGCATTTAAAGTTAGTAAATATAACTTTTTAAATAATTGTTTTATAAAATATTCCTATGTATATAAAAGGATTGAAGCTTATAGCAGTAGATCTTCAACATGAACATGCATAATTTATTAAAAACTGGTATCAAATTATTTTTTGAGGGTTTGAAGATTTCCTAAAGCTATAAGAACGCGAGACAATGGCATTAAGAAAAATATTCCCCAGGAATTGTAGTTAAGCAGTCTCATCAAACAAGGGAAATACACCTGCTGTATGATTGTCATGACTACGACATTTGGGAAGGTTTCATCATGAGAAACGTTGATGACAGTAGGTTAAGAGAGCTATGGTAAAGCTAAAGATAACCCTTGCAATCTCAGTTTATAATATCAAGCTTCTTATGCTTTTGTTTCTTGGATAATTTATCTGGATTTCCTAAGCTTTCCTTATGCTTTTAATTCCACTTTTAAAAAATCCGATAAGTATTTTATTAGTTTCAGCCAATTGTTTCAAGTGGTAATATCTCCAGCCTAAATGCATCTAAATGTTAGTTATAATAAAAAAAAATATTAAGTTCCCTCTATGTCTACTGAGAAACGAAAGAAATAACTTCAAAATGTCTACGTCTAATTTATTGGAAGTTTTTGCCCTTGCCACATATGCTATTCTTTTCATAAATGTTATTTATTCAAATAACATACATTTCAGATAAATAAGGTTTAAAAATTTTATTTTTCCTTTCCAGGTTGCCTTCTCCGCTCGACGATAGCACCGGAGCCCCCCACCCTCGAAAAGACCGTCCGGGTGGGGGAAAGTGTCAGCATTCCATGCCCTCTGTCGACTCCAGGTGGCTCCGTACAGTGGCTTCAGAACGGAGCCCCTATCGTTTTGGACCTGAGTTCTTCCAAACGACGCCACTGGAACATTTCTCCCGATGGAACAGCAGCCTTGACCATCGGAGATGCTCGAAGGTCAGATGCTGGTAGATGGGAGTGTCGAGAGTTAGGGGCAGACGGGACTGTCCGAAGTATAGCCAGGGTTTTAGACCTTGTAGTTGGCAGTAAGTTCTTGTTACCTATTTTTTAACTCGTGGTACGAACAGCAAGTTATCGTCGCATATACTTAAAAAATTTATAAATCGTTATATGCTTAAAAATTTGGCAAATAATTATATTTAACTGCTATATTTTGTATGTCATGTCATTTTGTGGCGTATATCTTTTTCCTAACTTGCTTACTTTTTATGGGACACGACACATTTTTCCTGGGTTTGGTTGAAAAACACCCTGTAAACTTGTTTGTTCTCTTGTAACAAAATCGGTGCCATCCTGCCAGTGTCCAGCCTGCCCAGCCTATATAGTGGTTAGTGACGCTAACTGCAGGTACGACAGGCCCTGGCTCGTATACTGGCAAAGTTATGCAAGTTCGTTAATGTGCAGTCTTCTATGCGGAAAGGGGACGTTCAAAATACTCAGCGAAACGAAACACCTCTCTAGTGATTATTGTTAGGGGAGGAAGTCTGGAAGATCTTCGAAACGCTTTGCGAGTTATTCTCCATCAAACTAGGAGAAGAATGCAGCAGTTAGCAAGGCCCGGAGACATGTAATACATCTTCGGAGATACGCAATTGCTGGCCTTGCTTTAACCTGTATCAGTAGCGAAATCTGTAAATATGTTGAATGATGCAGATAAAAGGATGAGAGTTCACACCGAATGTTTCTTTGCTTCTTTCATTTTTCAAATATTTCAAACGTAGCCCAAGTATAAGTATCTAAATACTGGATTACTTTTGTTACATAAACAATATAAAGTATTGTTTAAGTATAAAGAAGTTTAAAGAATATTGTTTTATCACTATATGCTCTAAACTTTGAATAATTTTTTAAGAAAGCTGTGAGTGGTGCATGATAGACAAACATCAGTTAGATAACAGATATAGAATATTTGTTTTAATTTCTTAACTATAATACAATACTAATTCAGTTGCGTAATTGCTAATTGAAGCCATAGTTTATTATTTATTCAGATTTTTATGATTGCGGCTTGTTTTAGATTCATAAAAGTAGCAAAAGAGAAATTATCTCTGATCATAACAATGACGAGCATAAATAACAAGCGTTTAAAACAGGCAAGTGTAACCCAAACTACAGAATTCTTAGAAACTACATTTTTTATTCTTCATCTTTTTCATTGGCTTGACAGCCCAGAATGGGCCCTGACTTTCTACAAGAATTTCTGCTTTTGTCAGCTATTTTCCAAGTTTTGACGTTTAGAATGCTCAAGTCATTTTGAACACAATTGATCCATCTCAGCGTGGATCTTCTCCCGAGGTCTGGTTCCCATGGGATTTGCCAGAACGATTTTCTTACACTACCGATCTTCATGCATTCTGGCCAGCTTACCAGTCCATTGAAGTTTCTGTAGTTTAAAGAATTTTACTATATAATGTTTTCTATAGATCTTGTGTAGCTCTAAATTAGATCTTGTTCCCTCGATCCATTTACACAAACCCCTAAGTATGGAAGAGGCTTTTTATTAAATCTTGCTTACAAAATACTGGATATTTTAAGGCGAAAAAAAAGCGTTGTATACAATTCGTTAATGTCGAAGTAAAAATGTTTGCATTGTTTCGTAATTTGATCAGTTGTTGGCCATGGAATTGAAACGCGCAGTAGCTCATTCCGTAGGCTATTGGCTTCCGTACAGAGCGAGATAACCTTAAATTCTGATATCTTAAAATTTTGATTTAGATAGATTTAATGTACTTTTCGCAATGTAATAAAGCCACATTCAAATGTTTCGATTTAAAAGAACAGCTAACGAAGTTTTTTCTTACATCTCTACGTTGATTACATTGTTTGCTTACACTTCATTACATCTCTGACCGTGTGAAATGTTATTGTAACCGGACTAACATTCTTTATTGCTTTATGTTCCTGCATTAACCGAATCGTCACATAATTGCTTATATTCAAAGTTGAAGACATCAAATTCTGTTAATATCCATTTGCTCCATTCTCACTTCTCATCAAACATTTTATTTCTATCATTAGTTTATGTCTTCCCTTTAACAGTAGCGCTTTAACATTTAATTAATCTAAATGCTATATAAATCAAAGTTAATTTCTGTGTTTTTCGAATTTACAAGAGAGGTATGTTTTACGGCTTCAATTATTATTTGTTTATTCCTTTGTAGGCAGTGCTGGATTTCTTTCTCGAAGCAATTCTTAAAAGTCTCTGCAACAACTAATTTCATGAAAGGAAGCTCATTATACTCGCAAATAGAGGTTGCGTTCGTATTTTATTGTTTTTCTTAACGGTGACTCCAATTTTAAAGAGCGAGATCATTAGTAAAAATTTATGCTTCACCGAAAATCACTGCCACGGGAATTATGCGCCTTCGGTGGCAGCAGCTGGATTTGAATGGCTACCCAGCAGATGTTTCCGATTCCACGATCTGCTTTCCCGACTCACTGGCTACTGCTATTGCCAGGGCAAGATTAAATCGAGAAGTCGATAGTTAAATTTTCTCGTGATCTGCACGCGAAACTATTTTTTAACTTCAGTGTTTTCAATATGCTGGCACATTCGTTCACTTTTATTTGCTTTCGGTAATAAGAAGTATCTAGTATTCGTAAAATATATTTTCAGGTTATAGTTGTTGATGAGCAATGGCAAGATTGTTTTATGATTTGTGTATATGAGGTGCTGCATTTTGATTAAAATCAAAACTAAAGATGATTTTCTCACTATTTATATTTACTACATTTCACTATATTTTTATTAAACATAAGACCGCATGATTAAAAAGGCAAGTTATATGAAGTAACGAGGGCGAAGTTTGCCATATGTAAAACTTCAACGAAGTTGTAGGACGAAGCGTTTTCAGAGAACCCAGCGAAAATTCTAAAAGAATAAAGCGAAAAAGGCCAGAGATTATTAACACAGCTCAGATTGCTTTCAGTGTCTAAATCCAGAAATAAGTTTAAGGACAACTTTTTTAGTTTTTTGATTACGTATTTTAAAATTTTTGCGCCTAAGTGATCTATTGCTCGTTGAAAACTGAAAAATCTGAAATTAATACTTTTCTTTCAGCTTAATATCGTCATTCAGTTTATTGCATACGAAAGTGTAACTATTTTTAATTTTCTACTTTAATGGCCAGATCTGTTATCTGTTCTCTAAAGGAAAGTATATCTTAAAACGCACCATTTTTAGAACAGTTTATTTACGCTGTGTATCTACAATGTTTTAGGGCTAATTTTTTAACAAATTCTTTAACATTTGTCAAAGAATAATTGGTAATAGTTATCATTTAGATAACTCAATTTATTAAATTGATAGCGGTTTGTTTCCCATAAATTTACTAAAATATCATCGACAGAATTTTCACCGGAGTTGATTGCTTGTTTCAGAGTTTCAGTCAAATCAGTCAAGTCAGTGCTTGCAACAGAGTTTCAGTCAAAATCTCTGTTGCATGGATTGGAAAAGCTGAACAAAGAATAGAACGAATTTTTGCTGTAAAACGGGAAAAAGCAGTAACGGGGACATTTGAAATGGGCAAAGCATACGGATCAAGCATTAACACGATCAAATGTTTTTCATTCGTTTGTATGGCTTAATGATGAATGAGAAAATGTTGATGATGAACGCTTCTCAGCCTCGAACGGAGAACATGAAAAAGTCTTTACTTGTTCCTTCGAATGGTAGCTGATGAGGTTAATATCAATAAAGACAGACTTCTAAAAAGAATTCAACGCTTTAGGCAAGTAAAAGCTCAATAGAATAAGTGGTTTCTGCTACATCGCAATGCGCCATCGCAGAATCCCACTTCCACCAAACAGGTGTTAGGAAAGCAAAATATCGCAATTCTCAGTCACCCACCGTATTCACCAGATTTGGCTCCTGCGAGCTTCTTTCTTTTCCCTAAAATGATTTCTTATTTCAAAGATCATTACTTTAATAGCACTGAAGAAATTCAAGAGAATCAGAATAGAAAGCAAAATAATATTCCAAACTATGAATTTTACGAAGAAACAAGCCTCCCCCCCCTGCTACTGCACAAACGCATTAAATGTAATATATACTTAAAATAATTATATGTGAAAGGCAGAAAAGTAAAAATGCTGTTTTCTTTAACTCTCGATTTTGTTTGAATTAAGTTCTAAAGCGCTTTAGGCATAATATATATATCAGGAAAATACAGTGATCCTAGAGGCTATTCCAGTAATGCTATTCTGAAGTTCTATTAAAAAGTCAAAACATTTATAGCATTAGAAAGAAAGTAAATAAAAGGAAAAGCAGTGTTTTCCTTTAGTTTCCTTCTTCTTGATACTTTATTTGTTTAGTCATAAAACTTTGTAAAAGCTCTATAATGTTCTTCTTCTGCGAATTTTTTCTCGTACGGCCTCTACCTCATTTTCTTATTAGTAGCTGAAGAGGGAAAATACTATCAAAATGTTCTAAAAATACCTTCGAAATACATCCTAACAGTTATTTACATTATAACAAATCAATTGTTAAGTTTTATCATTGCTCCAAAAAGTTCACGGGATTTATAATAATTTGTAGCTTCAAAAGCCACAGTAGATTATGAAGAGAAACTAAAACTTTCCTTTTCTGTAGTTTTAAAAATGTGCAATACTACTTAGGGAAATAAGCATCAGCTGCAAAAAAAAGCATAATTCTTAGGAATTTAATATTCCGATTCAAAACGTAAAAGCTGTACATGCGGTATAAAAAAGTGAAGCTAATTTCAAACGCGTGAAAGACTTTTGCATAAATAATAGTTCTGTAATGAAAAACTAAGCGCCTTTGATAGTTAATTTGTTCTGACTCGAACTTAAAATTGCGAAATGCTGCATGAAATATTGAGCAGTTAAACTTGTAAATCGGTATTTTAAAACCGATGCCTAGTCTCCTGAAACCTTACGAGATATTTCTAGAACGTTTGGAATTTAAACAAGCATCTTTTTTTTCTTCCATTTTTCTATTTTCTATAAGATTTTTCTTCTACTTTCGACATTACGCTTATGCTAATCAGTATTTTCTTTAACAAATCTTTAAAAAGATCTGTATATTGGTGAAAACAATAAAAGCATGTCTTGTTAAATATATAAAGTACAGATTTCAAATTAGTAAGCTAATATAATATTTATAATAAAAATAATTCAGATTTAAATGAACACTGCTACGGGTTACAAATACTCAGTTAAATGTGCAATCCATTCAAAAAGGCTAGGAATCATTGTTATGAACGATGTGTAACAGAAACTTCTGAAAGATAAAATATGTTAGAGAACTTCAAGAAAGCTTGAAGCCCTTCGAAGAGCTAATATGGCAAAAAAAATTGTGTATCTTAATGGCAAGTGCAGATTTACATCGAAAAGTGTTAGAAGATTTCTAGAAGGCAGAAATGTGTAAGTCTGAGCCGATGACAGCTTTCAGTCTCAAACTGCAGCAGATACGTATCTGAAAGGTGTAGCAATTCATTAAATTCAGCGCACTATGTGTAGCATGTATAACAGCCAGTTTCCTTTAGAAAGTCTTCCATGAAGGCATCCCTCCCCTTAGGCAGATAGCCCTCGAGTGCTTTGCCATAATTAAATAAACCAACCAAACCATTCAGCACAATGAACTGCTTCATTGTTTCTAAATCACTAGATATTCATTCCATAGGACATTTCATTGGACGAAGAGGTACTAAAATTCTCAGTACATTCCTTATTCCTCCTGATCTTCGTTCTGCCTTTCTTCAACAATGGTAAATAATACCGTAACACTTCATCACTCTTACCATTGCAAAACTGCCCTTGGATTAGATTATTTAATTCTGCAAAGCGTCTAAGATTATCTGCTTTTGATGAAAGTTGTTTCTTAGATAATTTTTTCAGCAAGACTGGCCCATAGTTATGTCACCTAAACCCTCACGTAGTTCTGGAATAATTTATTATTGTATTAACCTTCATCGCTAACTCATTGCGAATCCTGCATTTCAGCTAGTGGTCATTATACATGCTTTCAAACAAATGTAACGATTGAACATTTAATGCGAGTTTTCGACTTTCGTAATATAAAACCACTATTCGAATATTTTTCCTCTTATATTTAATATATATGTATATATATTTATATGAATTTAAAAACAATAAACCCCTCTTTCGAAATATTTGTTACTTCTAGTGAATGTACTTGGCATCCTAACAAAATAAAAAATATTGTAACTTAAAGGAAATATTTGTTTAATCCTCACGCGTAATGCCGAATTTATAAAATGGGGGTCTCTGTCACTTAAACTTTTGAGGACCTGCTTCACCTTAAGACCAAGGTATGCTTACCGTGTTTTTAATTAACGAATGAGCAGGGGAACCCTTGGAGAGAGAACTCTTTGGCAGATGCGATGTATGCAATTCAAAAAATTTCCCTGTGTTCGTGCATAATCAGTCCAGAGAAATACGTTCACAGCTACATATTGAATAATTATGCATAAGTTCCCAAAACTAAATGCATAAGTTCCCACTCTACGTTATGGGCTAGATGCATGAGCGTTTTCATGGTTTACCTATGTGTAACATATATACCAGTCAGTTTCTGTTTATGAAGTCCTCCATGAAGGCATCCCTCGAATTATTCAAGTAGCCCTCAAGTGCTTTGCCTTAATCAAAATAAATTAAACCAAACCGAAGCCATATTGCCGTATTTTGCGATAATGTAATATCATCGAAATTTTAACTTTACCATTTAGCTCTGGTATTTTGAACAGCTCATTTTAAATATAAAATTTTATGTTCTAAGCATTTTGCTGGAAGATTTATTCTTTATCTATTAGGCCTATCGTAACACCTATGTGTAAAACTGTCTAAGTTGTTAAAGTGAAATCAGCAACTGGTTGCAGTTTTTTATAGTTTTAATATTTTTAATTTTAAAAAAATTTGCATCTTAATGCTTAATATTCATTGAATCGTTAAACTGTAAAATGGAATTTGCAGATTGTAAATTTTTTTATCAACTCCAAACACTCAATTTTATTCCCATCTTTTGTCTGTTCTTACAGCAATAATGCATTTTGTAGAGAACGCATGCTTCAAAGCATAAATAAAGTATAAACATACAACAAAAAATAAAATTCGGAATTCCGTGATTCAGAATTTTTTTCCGGACACTATGCTTATATATTGCTGCTTTCGTTAATTCTATTGAACTACTTTCAAAACATCAAATAACTTGAGTTTTTCTTTTTTTTT
>KK116553.1:159858-170958 GCA_000611955.2 Stegodyphus mimosarum | reverse complement strand
GGTACCCATAACAAAAATAACTATCACTAATTACTATGACCATAGTATGGAGCTAACCTATCATAATATACAATCTTAGGTTTGGAATTGGGAGACTTACGGATCCGTATTACGACGTCATTCAGTCTGTTGAGGACTGTGTAGGGACCTTCCCAATGCGATTGCAGTTTGGGAGAAATGCCCTTACGACGGCTCGGATTCCACAGCCAAACCTTGTCGTTTTTCTGGAACTTATGTTCGGTCGCTCTTGCGTCGTACCTCTTCTTCATCCTGTCCGTCGAGATGTTAATTCGCTCTCGAGCAAACCTGTGCATCGTTTTCAACCGGGCTTGGAGATCTTGAACGTACTCCTCAGGAGAGGACTGTAGATCCGGAGGACGGCCGAAAAGCAGGTCACTCGGAAGACGGAGATCACGACCGAAGAGCATTTGAGAAGAGGAATAGCCGGTACTCTCGTGGACGGCACTACGTAAGCAAGCAGGAACAGGGGCAGCTTACGATCCCAGTCTTCTTCGTTCTTGGAAACCATAAGCGATAGGTGGTTCAAGATTGTGCGGTTAAATCGAAGGTGAAGTGAGTCCCAGAGAGCCCAGTACCTTTTAGTCATAGGCTTTTCACTGAGTTATACCCGGGTCAAATACTTTTCCACTGCAGTTCTCAGGGGTATTTCTGTTTTTCATATCACAGTCTGAAGATTCAGTCCTTTCAGACTTTTCGTGCACAGGAAGATCTGAAACAGTTCGTTCACCACTCTGTAGTTTATTCGCATCGTGTGTGCAGTTCACCTTGGTAATTTTAGTAGTTGCTACATGCTTATTTTCCTCCGTTTCCTGGGAACCAATTCCGAAGTTTGCACCAGGGTCATGAATACAATCCGATCCTTTACAAACAGAAGTATCCTGGTTTAGAATCGAGTCCATGTCTGCACTATGAGACACACACTTAGTTTGCGAAGTGAGTAAATTTTCTTGCAATACTGGATCACTCTGCGTAAGCTGTACATCAGCTTCTTCCATCTCAGAGTCATATGAGTTTTCAGATGGTTCAATACTTGCTAACTGCGACTTCGTAACTTCACTATCAGTTTCTATAATCTCGACAGTCGCATTTTCATTTTCTTCTGTCTCTACTTCAAGCATTTGAGAATGAAAAGCTTCGTTCCCGTCTTTTATTTCTTCATGTTTTCGTTCTTTTTCTTTCATCCCATTGGATGTTTCATCCTTAACTTCTGGATCTTTCTCAGATACTCTACCAGCTACTTCCTTCATTTCTTCATCACCTGATTCTTCAGATGCCACTTTCGTGATTTCAGCATCTCCTTTTATGACGGCTTTTATCTCAGCCGCCATCTCTTTATATCTAGCTTTTATCTCATTATATCCGGCTTTCATGTCTTGTTTCATCTCTTCTTGTCTGGCGTTCATCTCTTCTTGTCCGGCTTTCATGTCTTGTTTCATCTCTTCTTGTCTGGCGTTCATGTCTTCTTGTCCGGCTTTCAGAACTGCTAACATGTCGGCTTTCACAGCTGCTAACATGTCCATCAAAGCATTCATTTCCTCCGCCATTGCTTTCTCCTGTAGACGGGTGACTGACATTCACTCTCAAATCCCACTTCTGACACCAGTTGTTGCGTTATACGGGTTCGTGGATTTGAGAGTATCGGATGAAAACACGATGCAGAACAATAAAAAGCACAATTTATTTACAAGAATCACTATTTACAGCACAGTTCCAAAATTACCTTTAAAAGCGTCGAAAATCTACAATAAATACGCTGAAACAATCAGCAACACAGCTTCAGGCTGTAACTGTAAAGGTAGCTTCACGGCAACACTAAACTTATAATAAACACCGTGGAACAATCACCAATACACTGTCAAGCTATACTGTAAAGGTAGCTTCACGGCAAAGCACTATCTCGATCGCTTCCCGTTCACAAAACTCTCGCGTAGCTTAGCACTCACAGTAAGCAGCTATTCTCACAACTCTCGCAACTAATCACACTCTTAATCACACTCTGGCTCTCAGAAACGCAAGGGTTTATATAGCTTTTCCTTAGGTTCCACAGGTTTCGAGAAATATCTCGACAGGAAGTTATTCTAGAAGCTTCCCGATTGGACCATGGGATATCGCCGATTTGGTCGCCAAATGGGCGATTAAGTCGCCAATCTGGCAACCCTCCCATACACTATTTTATGGCAACCCTAGTGCTATGCCGGAAAGCTTACATACAGGCGTAACCGCCGAATTTTTCGTAACAATATGTATGACTAATTAAACAAAAAGTATTCTATATCGAATATTTAACGCGTTCTTGTAGAGCATTTACAACTGTCACTGCAAATACGTATATCTGAAAAATTTAAAAATAGAGAAGAAGATGAAGCAGAAGATGAGATTCGATAGAAAGGTTTCAGATACTAATTTCAAAATTTAACCAAGCAAAGAAATCGATAATCCGAGTTATATATAAAAAAGCGTCGAAAACCATTTTAAAGCTTACGTTTGAATAGGACTTTAAAGATCACTTTTCGGCTTTAATGCGTGACTTAAGAGATACTAGTTTCATGTTTATTTTTTATTTATTCATGTTTTCAAAAAGGTTTTTCTATCAGAAATAGTTTAGAGTTCTTTCTAAAGAGAGCAAAACTTTGCTTTCTATCCGACGTAGAGTTAGCTGATCGATTTCATTTTTATTCAACATTTTCCTTCATCCTCATTACAAGCATCTCAGCCTCGTATTTTTATTCGACGGAGCTCTAATTAATCAAAATACCCTCTACCTAACTATTAGCACTTTTTTTATCTTAGGAATTTTTTTTACAAAGGGGCTTTTATCTTTTGTAGTGACTGGTAATGAGACGTATTCTCCAGCATGCTTTCATGCAAAGAATGATCGATTCCGCAGATGACTTGTTGCCAGATTTCTCTTTTTTATTCGTGAAGACATGTTTTGTCGAGTAATACGTCCTTTTCCTAATTACTTGTGTAATACGAATCTTTCCTTTGCAAAAACTAGCTATACGCAAAATTTTTTTCTACTTGAACCATAATTCAACTCTAATTTTTAATCACACATTTTTCTTGAGATTTTGGTTTAAAAATTGAAAAATATTTTTTTTTTCTTTTTACATTATTATACTTTTATTCTAATCTCTTCAGTGGAACAAATGTTCTAAAAAGTCCCGATTGTTTTGTGTCATCTAAAATTGCCATTACGAAACATTTGAGCAATTTTAACAAAAGAAAGAGAATCTTGACAGAGAAAAATCATGGAAATTTTCTATCAATAACAGTAAATACACTAATATTTTAAATAAAACTTATTGCATACTTAAAATATCTTAATTAAAAACTTCACATTATTAAATTGCAACAAAAATTTAATATTTATGCATAATAGTATGTTTTTGGTAAAATTCTTAAAAAGTGCTTTGAAACAAATATTGAAATAATAAGTTAATATAAATAAATTTCAGATGAAAAGATTTTAGAGATAATTTCAAATAAATACGAGCATAATATGAATGCTTTCTTTACAGAAGCATTTTGAATTTGCACCGATGTTTGCAAACGTATTCAAAAACTCAAAGGGACCTATTCAGGACCTCAGAATTCTACCATGTGCAGAAGAAAAAACTTTTGCATCCAAGAAAATTTGAAAACTTAAAAACGCAATATACTTTTTTAACAAAATTACAGAGTTAATAATTCATTTTTTCTTAGAGATAAATTTAAATCGGTTCATTAAAAATAGTTAAGAAAATCACGTTATGAAATAAAATGTCAGATTTTTTTTTCATAGATAAGTTTTTCTAAAAGTGCGCATAAGCGTTAAAAATTTTTATTTTAAGATAAATTTAGGAAACTAAATAAGTCGTTCTATCAACTACATTTTTAATTTCTTCAAATCTCTCTACAATAAACGTGTAGTAATGACTATTCGGTTGCTTCGCGTTCCATTTTATTTTGTCTTTTAAGAACTTTCTTCCTGATAAATTTTTTTAATCCTTATTTCAACTCTAAAAAATGGATTTTATTAATTAATGAATAGTGTTACACTCACTACTATCTGAATCAATTCCTAACGTTTTTAGCACTTCGGCTCAGTCTTTCATTCAAATTTATTTCTAAATCAATTTCTTCAGTTTTCAACGCATTTAAGCTAACATACCTAATTTTAGAAGTTTTCGGTTCGCTCATGGATTTAATCAAAGAAATATTCCTTCATGTTTAGAACCTTGAAACGTTTCTTTGCTTCTAACATGCGTTATTTTACATGAAAAGGTTATGCATAATATTGTTAACATGAACTGAGTGTAATATTTAGAAAGGATATAATAAATTATTTAAAAGCTGTTTAAAAGAAATCCTTTTAAGAAATGTCTCTAAAAATGTATGTAGCTCTGTTAAATTCCAAATTTTATCTTAATTTACTAGCTTTTGGTATTTCAAATCTACACACGTTATATATTTTTTTTATCAGCAATGTTCACTTTTATTTTAAATCAAAATTTAAAAAACAATTTGGATTATTTATTTGGCTTAATTCCCCGTAAACTGGCAAAGCGGAATAACATTTTATTGTTGAAGACACAGGACAGGACAGGACTAAGTGTGGAAAGCACCAACACATCGCCATTGGCAAAACTGGTGTCGCTCCTTCACACTAACCGTCTTGAGAAAAACACCTCAATGTGGCGCATATACACCACCCATCAGTGTTAATTGAAAAGTTATCATCAGGGCATACATAACTTGTGGTACAGAGCATGGCCGGGAGATACAGTTGCTGGTGACAATGACATTACAATACAATACCGTACATTGCAGTTAAAGGTGAAGTATAAATATGAATAAATATGCACAAACAAACACAAATAAACAAATAGAATTGAATGGTAAAACATTAAACATAAATATCTTGGTTAAGTTAATGTGGTATTAATGTGATGTAATTTGGGACAGTGTAATACATATTTGGGAATTGCATAGTGGGTGTCGTCGGTTTAAGTTGATGGGTATGCACAGTGTGCAGTGTCAGTACGGAGTTGCAGTTCATAGATGGTTCACAGTTCATGAAAAGTTCATGGCTTGAGTCATAGTACATACATACAGTAGAGTTTACCAGTACCAATTATGCCAGTAGAGTTTACCAGTACCAGTTGTTGAAGACACAGTAAAGACAGATGTTACAAATCTGATAACCTTCATAAGCAAATCCAGTAAAAAATTCTGCTAGTTCTATCACATGAAATTGAAATGCACTTTTAAAAAATTTAAACAAATAAGGAGAACCACATATACGAAATACAATCATGAAGGTCGGAGAGAGGGAGGAATTTGTTGCATTGAGAAAACAGTTTGAGAAGACTTCTTTTCTCCAACGCGGAATCTGAATATTATCTAATTTTCTTAATTTTAACCCCGCTAATAATACTTGGAATCGGTTGATAGAACATTGAATGGAGCCAATAGACCAAAGGGCGGAGAGAGGGAGGAGTTGTTGCATTGAGAATACAATTTGAGACTTCATTACTTCAACTCGGAATGTGAATATTGTCTCAATGTTCTTAATTTTAACTGACAATAATACTTGCCACCGGTTGATATATTATTGAATGGAACCTGTGGACCAGGAGTAAAATCCCGAATAACATATATACATTTATCTTTGGTTTATCTAGCAAGAAGAGTATTTAAGATCCGTATCTCCAAAAAGAGTGTACGCAGTGGATGAGGGGGGAGGAAACTAGTCAAATTCGCACTTTACCCTGATTTGGATGATATTGGAATATGGAGTCTCACAGTCACTATCACTCACAGTCACAATAGGCTCATAAGGTCTGTGCTATTTCTGTCTATTCTTGCCATCAACGGACTTCAGGGACCTTTTCCGAAGCCCATCGTAACTTATTTCCTATTATAATACATTACCGAGCACGAAGAAGTCGTGTATGCAGCTATATGAAAATCTGCTTATTTTCTTCTATCTTTTGGTGATTAATTAGAGAATTTTAATATAGCTTTATATATTACCAATCAGTTACGGCCAGATTCATCTTAGAGGTAGTGCCATTTCCTAGTCGGTTTAACGAGTGGGCTACCCATAAATAATCTCTTCTAGAATCTTTTCTTAAAAAATAATTACTTAATTTTTTTAATCTTTATATTCGATTAATTTTAAATATATAGTAGTTAAGCAAGTATAAAAGTGAGTAAGCGATAAGGGTATCCAAAAATATAATTTTCCCATATGTGGTTACTAATTGTATGATACTCTCAGTTTTATAAATTTTGGATACACAGAGACATACCCTACAATCTTCTTTACAGTTTTCGTAAGAGCAGAGTTTGCCTCATAAAGCTCTACTCATAATATCTCGGCTGATGTTTCAGTTCATTTTTGCGGTTATAGCGATGCAATCAATATAGTTTTATATTCGTCATCGATTGTCTCTGTTTCGCAGAAAGACCCCATTTCTGTAGAATGCGATACTTATTGTTTCCATCAGAGTCGGGACATAGGTTTTCAATTTTATACGATCATATAATTAATCCTAACTAATATTATAAATGCGAATGTGAGGTGTTGTTTGTGTGTTTGTGTGTTTGTTTGTTTGTAACGCTTTCACGCCTTAATTACTTAACCGATGATCATGGAATTTTCAAGAAATATTTTTGATATACTTGAAAAGGTTATAGGCTATAAAATGTAACTTATTTTTTGAAACTTAAACTATATGGTATGTTTTATAGCTTAAAATAATTGTCGTTGTATAAATATTAAAAGTTGAAAGTTTCATAACGATAAGTTAAATAATGTAAAAGTTTGTCTGCGCGCGCAGGTGCGTGGCTTAAATCCCGCAAACATTTTTAAGCTCTTCTAATATAACAAAAATGTTTGTTGAAAATTTCATGATGATCGGTCAAGTAATTAAGGCGTGAAAGCGTAACACTTATTAATTTTTGTTTGTTTAATTTAATTTATTATTTAAAATCCTTCAGCTTTTCCGGCTTTTGGCTCTTCTTTCACAAACATTTTTCAGTCATTAGGAAATATACTTAGCAGTTTTACTAGATTTCGTGGTGATCCGCGGCCTATAGGTATTGAAGAAGGGCAGTATTTACTGAAGTTCTACGCGGAGTGTATTTTTAAAATTCATGCGGAGTTGAAACTTATTTAAGAACATCAACGCGAGAGAAGCCGCGGGTAAAAGCTAGTCTTACATATTTTTAATTTGATGAGACCCACGCTCTTATTTTTTCAATTTCATATGATTCAACGATGCCTACGTCTTTTTAACTTGATAAAACCCACGCTCTGAATGTCGGGATTGAGAGTATTGCCTATCAGGATAATCCGATAGTTCAAAGTTCAATTAGTTGGCATCAGTTGGGTACCTTTATTCCGTTGATTGCATTGCAAAAAGAAAAAAAATTTGTTTTTCCTCTAATTATTATACTATTTTATTCAAACTAAGAATACACATTTAAATTTGAATAAAAGAATAACACTGTGTTGCTATAAGTTTTCAGAAGTTTTTCTCTTTCAACAAGCTTATAAATTTTTAAAAAATCTTCTCGATTAACCGGAATAAAAATGGATACGAAGTCCATGGAATCCAATGGATATTAAGAAAACACAGGAAAGAGAAATGAGAGATATTATAATAAATAAAAACACTGTTAACGATTTACTTGGATTTAATCGGAAGAATAAGCTCATTTAGTTACGTAAAACAAATAAGTATTTGAAAAATACTGTAAAAATGAAAGAGTATATATCATTAGATGTGAGAATATCATTAGGTAGCAAAATTATACTTGATATTTAAAAATAATGCATGCGAGAGAACTTCAACAATGTCAATGAGCTCTAAGTCACGTAAAAATGTTAATTAAAAGTTTTTATTTTCTGACAGATTTCATCTGGTGGACATCATTTGCCACAACTGCTGCTATTTAAAGTATTTTGTATTTTCCATAGACAGTTTTATTTGATGCTGATGATTTGAGTAATTTTTTCAAAGATCAGCAATAAACCAACGTAATATTTTTAGGCAGGCCCTGATTAATTCTGCTAGGTTATTACGGAATTCTGCCAGGTTGATTACATACGTTTTCGTAAAAATAAAACTATGAAACTATTTTTTATTTACCTAAAAACAAATATCCCTTTTCTATCCCAATAAAAATAAAATAACGAAATAAATTTCTAGTGATTTAAGCAATAAACCTAAGTATGTGATTTTTTTACTGACTTTTTACTGCTTTTTGCTTCCTTTTTTTTAAAAACAAAAAAAAATATTTTTTTGTCCATTCAGAAACAATTAACCTATTTGAATTCATAATATTTTCTGCAATATATTTGTACTATAGACCAATAAACATCTCTTCCATATTCGTTGAAATTAGTAATTTCGTTTATATTATAAAAAGCAAGATCCAGATAATTAAAGCTATTCATACCTGGATTTTTGTTTTTCAAAGTATTCAGGTTCTATAATGTTAATTCATTATTTTTTATACTTCTGCAAAGACTTATATCTTATTCAAATGTCCTTTCTTCCAATCTGTGATATTTAAATAAATACATTTTTAATTCGCTTCCACGAAGTCCTTATTTAAAGACACGGTTGTGAGAAAATATAATATCTGAAAATATTAACTATATTCTTAAATCGGTTTATGACTTGCTAGTAAAGTAAAATTAATACTGATAACTCTATTTTATCATAATTGTTAGAAGTATTTTACGTTACAATTCTTTTCTTTCCAGTAGTCGCGGCTTTTTTTTTTCTTTGATAATCAAAATATTTAGCTTAAACTGGTAAAGAATTTCTACCCCTTAGGGGGCTTAGAATTTCGCATACTCATGGGAGATAACAAAACTGTGGTTCTTAAAATCGAAGATTCAAACTGTAACAAAAAGCTTGTGGCAAAAAAAGAGCGAAAGCTTAGTCGGAATCACATGACCCGAAATGCTTAAGAAGTTTTAAGGTATTTTCTCCCTCCTTTCTGCATGCCTTCGTCGGGTAACGGTAGAACACTCGGCTCAGATTCGAGAGGTCTAGGTTTGAGTTCCGGCGAGGGGCATTGCGCATTTTTCGCGTCTCCTTGCTTCGATAAATTTCTGATGATTACATTGACGCCCAAACTAAAAAGGTGAGGAATGATGATTCTTCACCACCGGGATTTGGCGATTGGGTCCCCTAATCCCCAGTTGCCCTTTAAAATGGGGAGTATATAAGGTATTATCTAACTCCTTCCTGCATGCCTTCGTAGTGTAACGGTAGCACACTCGGCGCGTACTCGAGAGGTCCATGTTCGAGTCCCGGCAAGGGCATTGCACATTTTTCACGTCTTCCTACTTCGAAAAATTCATAATGACTCTACAAAGTCCAAAAAATTATGCAAACGCAGCGAAATTAGTAGAAACGTAATCATTGATATTCTGGTCTCCAAAATTTAAATCCGCAGTGGAAATTAGCCATTTTCGAAACCGCAGCTGAATCAAATATCTCTGCGACTGCAGATGGCAGTATCTAAATATGATATGTTGCAGCCAGTTACGACTTATGTCACTTATGTCAATGAGGCAATCGTTGAAGACGCCAACATTCTGAAGGGTTTGAAGAAGTTCACTTAAACGCTGATAAAGTGTTTGTAACTTTCAAAGGATGATTTTTCATGATATTCATGCTTTTACGCTGAGAGAAACCAAATGACGGCTAATGATAGCTGGCGTGCCGTTAGGCGCATTGAAACAGAACAGTTAACCAAAAATACCACTCTTTTCTTCCAATCTCTCATTTGATAATTTCTAAAGCTATCATTCGATAATTTCTAGAATGTGGAAATAATTCCAAACCAGTTCAACGGTTGCCTGGAGACTTGAGTCTGGTGGAACAAGAGTTATTACCCCTCCTTAATATCGGTGAATTACTATGGTAACCAAGTGGAATCGACAGACGACCTCCACTACTATTACATCCACACTACTCAAACGGGCAGGATTAAAGTGGTGTTCTCAATGTCTCAGTTGGATTGTCTCAGATTAGTAGCTGCCCAGAAGGATAGTGATTAGTGACACTGACAGCCGTACCAAAGGACCCGTGTTCAAATGCTGGAAAAGACATGAAGGTTTATAAGCGTATAATGTCTGCTCGGCAGAGAGAATTCAAATTTCAAAGCGAACCGAAGATGGTGATAGAGAAAGAGGAGTGGGAGACCTTTGGACCACTCTGGGAGATGTTCTTTCTTGGAATTCCAAACAGGAGCGAAAGCTTAACAGTCAGCTAGGTACAGCAATACCTCAGTCACTTATGATGCTACATATATGGGGCCTAATTTCTTCTACAGGTGCTGGTGCTCAAACTAGATTTGCCCTGGAATCATATGCTAAGTAAGGTATGGAAGGGTATGGAGATAAAGAGGCACTCCGAACCAAAACATCATAGAACATCACGCATTCAGAGACCAGCATCATGGTGTGGGCTGAAATTACAGTGGGATATTAGACTCAACTACACATCTTTAGAGACGGTTCAGAGATGGTTACGTGGGGTCAGGATGAAGACCCAAACCCCACAATGTGCTCTATGCTGCAGCAGTTATCCTTCTGCAACAGAATGCCTGTCCTCATCGAATCAGCAACTTCAGAGTGAGAGCATTTCTCGCATAAAGTGGCCACAATATTTCACCGAACGGTTGAAAACATTTAGGGTGCCCTAGAGCGTGTGCTGTATCTGTATATTAGCCTCCTCCAGCCCATTTCAGACAAATGAAAATTACAATAATAGAGGAATCGCCATTTTGAGCATTTGCGAGAGTTGATCACCTCATTGAAAGTATGAACAATCGCAATAAATTTCTATGAAGCTCCGCTATGACCACATACCCTATTAAAGTAAGTTTTGTTTGTCCGTTTAACCAGTGTACAGAGGCTTTTCGCACAATAGATGATTTTCATAATAATTATAGAAATAGTTTACATAACATTTTTAGGTTCTAAATGTTCTGTTTGGTAGCCCTTAGTCTTCATTATCTTTATACAGCATAATTTCCAAGACAATAAAGCCTTTTGTAGCATCGGAA
>KK116553.1:123706-159828 GCA_000611955.2 Stegodyphus mimosarum | reverse complement strand
TCGGAAGAGGCATTTTATTCCATTGTTCTCGAAAAGCTTTCCAAATTCTAAGGAGATTGTAGGCTGACGTTTAGTTAACCCGCTTTTTAAAAGTCCAAAAGCATGAAAATACATTGGCGATAGATCAAGAGATTTAGTAGGGGTATGAATGAAGGGTATGGCCTTGATACCCGTTTCTTGTTCATTTTTTCCAGGAAATTAACAATAGATTTTCAGGTATTGTTGTTTGCTTTGTCTTAACGGATTTCTACTGATTAATCACACTGTGTGTATAGAATAAGTACTTCATGCTTGAAAACTGGGTATAAAATATGTTTCTAATAATATGTGAAGATGATCTTAACATTTTTCTCCTTTATTTTTATTCTGCCGTTATATGAAATGCCAGCAGCAATCATAAATCCCTTAGAAAACATTTCTTCAGATTCATTGAATAGTTTTAAGATTTTTTCCTCCTCTTTGATGATAATAAATGGATCTCTTTTTATTGCAGTCATTTAAGGGCACCCAAGTCCATTGTGACTACATTTTTTCCATTTTTGTTCGGATAAATGTTTCTCATAAAGAATTCTGCAGCGTGTTCCGCGTTCGGCAGTATGTCATGGAGAAAGACGATGAACACCATGTATTTTCGCTTTTTTAAGTTTCAAATCAGCATTAATCAGTTTGTTTGTAGTTGACACTGAGCATTTTTAAGAATTTTGCACCTGTCCTTCGACTTGGCAGATTTTCTTCAACGTTAAATATTTTACTTTTGCAATATTCAAAACGTTCTGTGCTTTTTTTTCCTTCGATACGTATTTGGAACAATTTTTCCTTTTGAAGCTAAATTTTGATGTTTTTTTTTCCGTTGTTGTTGACAACATAACTTATAGTAGCTGATATCAAAAAACGATGGGTTTTACAACGTTTTTTAAAAACTAGATACGAATAATTTCCTTCGGAACACAAACATAATCTTCCATCCATCGCTTCTTTAAAAGCGACATTTTGTATGAAATCAAAATTGTCAAATAGCAGACGGTAATTTATACTTTAAAACGTATAGCTGCAGTTAAAACAAATTCCAAGCATAAATTTTTTCACAACTTATCAAAATCGTCTAAAAATTGTACGAACAGCCTCTGCATATTAATAAGTATACAGGAGAAACATATTTATTGAATAAAGTAAACATTAAATTTGTGAGCACTTTTACAGCGGACTAAAATAAAAATATTCTAACTTGTTATTTGTAAAAATGGAACAATAGAAGTTATCATATTAAAAGAGTTAAAGTTTTCTTTTTTTAAGAGGTAGTACATAAAAAAAGCATAAAATTTTGGTGAACATCTCTGCATTTCAGAGAAGACATGTTGACTAAATTTTTACTCGTTTTTGTTCGCAAATACTCGACTTTTCATAAAAGCTTAGTTCGTACATGTATGCATAATATGAAATAATAAAAACTTTTCATAAAAACTTAATTCATACATATATGTATAATATGTCCCCGGAGAAACTAAACGTTTATATACGAATTTTACCTCTCCTAAAAACATTATTTCTTACGTCATAAAAAACTTACTAAAGTATGAAAAATTATCGAACCTCTTTGGCTAAGTTGATGGAATGTTCCCTGTTCTATATTCAAAAGCCAATGAATAATATATTTTCTTATAATGATGCTTTACCTTTGTTTTCTCGTCAATCAAAAAAGTAGCAATAAATTTCTTATAACATTTTCAGCATGTCATTCTCTTTATGCAGAATATGTGATTCATGCTTTCTTTAGCTTATCTTTTTCTTTATGCTAAATTAATTCTTTCATTTTATGTACATAATTTTTTATTTTTTTTCTATTTATTTGATTTATTCTGTTTCTTTGACCACTGTTTTGAATTTTGTTATCTTGAGAAAGTTTTTAACATCCGAAAGAGGTGCTACGGTTTTCACTATGCAAAATTCGAAACGTAAATTGTGACGCTTTCACTTGTGGAAAATATTTGCTGCTAGCTTCCTGAAAAAACATTGAGTTAGTTCTCTGCATATTAAAAATTTCAAAGTTTGCACGTGGCATTAATTTGTGATGGAATAATACCGTAAAAAATCTGACCCTAGATTTTCGCATTGCTATTTTGAACAACCCATTGGAAAATGTCTGATTTTCTTTTGTCTATCGTCAGCCTCTACAGATTAACTTTTAATCTCCTATATAGATCTACTGAAACTATTTAGATTAAAAGCATTTTGGATGTTTAACTGATATCTGAATTTCTACAAAAATTTACTTGAGAAAAAACTATGAATCCAAACAGAAAAAATCTGATATGTATACCACGTGACTTTCTTGTACGGAATATTAAGTTATACGCATTTTGCATTTCGTTTAAACTTATTGGATTTAATTAAATCTACTTCGTCGATAGCGCATAAACCACGAGAGAATAAATGCACTCTTTAAAATTCACTATATTTGTTTACCCCAGTGACATTCTGGGACTAGGTTCACTTAACAGCGTTACTTCTCATTATTTCATAACTCAGATGCACAAAAGTTTATATCATCTGCAGAATTACCTAATCGTTGCCACAAGGTCTATTCAAATACTACAATAAATCTAAAACGGCATTCACTGACAATTCAGTAATTCTCGTTTAATTAATTGAGTTCTCACTTCTAGACACGGCAAAAATACATTAAAAAGTCAAATTATCTATATTAAAAATTACGAAGTAAATCTTAAACACTTATTTCCTCGAATAAATTCCAGAATGGATTAAGCATGATTTCATTCGCAGTAATAAAAGAGGGCTTTGTTGTTGCGAGGCTTAGTTTCTCTAGACTGGCAACAAATCCACTAATATTCTACGTTTCAAATGTAAACAAGTATGGCTGCCATGGAAAAAATGTTTGGGCTTAGCCGCACTTAAACAACTTTTAAATGTTGATAATTCTACATCCATTTTAAATCAGTTTAATAATTTTTTGGGAAAAAAAAGAGTCCTTTATTCTATTCTTACATAAGGATATCACTCACAAACAACGTTAAATTGCATTCGATAGCGCTCAAAATGGATATTTTCGTTGAAATATGATACCCGAAATTTTTTGCGATTACGATACTTCCTTTTCACTTCGTACAAGGAAGTAAAAAGAACTTCAGTTAATTGTTAGAACGGCAAATAGAAATACAAATAAGTAAAAAACAAGGAAGAAAAGAAACATTCAGACCTTGCAAGAAGAAAGCTAAAATTGTCTATGTCTAGTATAGCTGTCTATGTCTACCATAGCTAAAATTGTCTATGTCTAGCTAGTCTAGCATAGCTGCACTCTTGAGTAGGCGATGCGAATTTCTCGAATGACCATTCAAAAGAAGGCCTTTTTTTTTCTTTTCTCCACTTTTGAAGTAGTACTCTTTTTTTCCTACTCTTTTTTAAACAAATCAAGCACAGTCTAAACTCAAGCAAATCTACAACTTTGGACAGTAATATAGCCAGCAAAACCGGCTGCCAAATCTTTGTATTTGAATGCCAATCTTGGATAAGGCTAAATGTTTGTAACCGGATAGTACTCATACTGAATGAGGGCTCCTAAAATCTATCGATTCGAAAGTTTTGTATAATAACTACTTGTAGGTAAGAGAAGAACAAAATTTTCAAATTTCGTTTTCTATCTTCTCAATCAAAATGTCGCGAAGAGAGACATAAAAGCATTTTGTGACGAATTGTGTCTAAAGCCTTCGCCAATATCGACAATGAAAAAACACGTCCTTATATTTCACTTATAAGCCTCCATAAGCACTTTTATACACGGCTGTCTATCCAGAAGTAAAGATTAATAGCAATACCGTATAGAGACAATGACTAGAGAGCAAAAATTTAGAAGTATCCTTATTCATACACTTGTTTGCAAAATTTTAAAAATTTGCACATTACATCAAGTTTCTAAAAAATGTGTAGAGACATTAGAAGTTTTTCGGAAGCAGGAGATGTGAAAAATGAGCAATGCCCTCGCAGGGACTGGAACCACCGACCTCTCGAATATGCGTCGGCCGTGCTGACCATTACATCACGAAGGCATGCCAAGAAGGTGGGAGAAATACCTTATATGCTCCCCCTTTTAAAAAAACACTGGAGATTAGGGGACCCAATCGCCAAATCCTGGTGGTGGAGATTCATCATCCACAGTGTTGGTGGAGATTCATCATCCACATTGATCACCTTTTTTAGTTCGCTCGCTACTGTAGAGACATTAGGTTATTTCGAAACCAGAAGACGTGAAAAATCAGCAAAGCCCTCGACAGGAATCGAGCTGCTGACCACTACATGACGAAGGCATGCGAAGAAGGTGGAAAAAATACCTTATAAGCGAATGGACAGATTTTAATGAAATTTCTTATAATTATACGTTTTTATAACATAGAAAGATTATTAGATTGATTAGATTAGATTAGATTAGACTATTCAAAAGTCATTTTATGTACGTATCAATAAAACTCATAGTGCAGAGATAACCAAAATTTGCTTTGTGATATCGAAATGAAAATGAGTCTAATATGGGTATGGTCCCCTCTAACAGTTAGACAGATCGCAAAGCGTGGTGGCACACTGGACAGTAAGCAGTTGAGGAGTTCCTGCGGTAGTCAATTCCATTCCTGCAGCAAGACAGTTTTCAATTCCAAGATGGTTCTCGTAAAGGGGTGGCGAGATGAAATTGCCTTCCCAAGAACGTCTTAGACCTGCTCTTTAGGGTTACAATTTAGATGGAGACTGGTGTGCTTTTGATTAATCTTGATTTAAATATCTATCTAAATTTATGCGCACTATTCCACAGTGGTACAGTTTAGGGCAGTGACTCATTAGGTAGATCTGCATGTGACCTTGAACCAGTAGTTACTCGTCACCAACAGCCTCGAAAGCTTTAAACAGAACTTGGAGTGCATCAAAATTAGCTACACTGCTTCAGACCAGTAACCTATTTGTTGACTTCAAATGGCCTTCAAACCTTTAGTTAATCAGTGATGACAAACACTCTCGAGGGGAATTGATAAGTTTTGCTTCCATTTTATTTTATATATCTATATAAATTTGCTTCACTGCCTTTTTCGTTTTTTGAATACTGCTTGATGTAGCTTTGGAATTTAAATTTTGGTAATGTCGAAAAATTAAAAAAAACTTAGAGTTTCCAATATGTAAACTTATTTTAATTTTTGGAAAAATAATCTAATTATTTTTAAAGTATCAATTTCTCATCTGTCATTATCATTATGTGATTCCAATAAATGTGTCCTATTTATGTGAATGATGGATATTCTTATATGGATATTTTATTGAGAAAGACAGAAATCTGGAGAATATTTTAGTAAGAAAATGCATTCATAAAACCGTACATGTTGCATAAAAATATCCACGAGTTTGAAAAGATACAGCAGATGGATAAATTAAAGGAACGTTAGGAACAGGAAAGCTAGAGATATGGTTAAAGTTCTAAGCTATCAAACAAGATTCTGCAAATATCGATCCAAAACCCATCCATCAGAAATCTTCTATCGCCAACTGGACCGAATAAACATCAAGCAAAACCATCAATTTCGAGGCCTACGGTCAATAATGGTATTCCAACTGCAATGTGCCTAAAAAAATATTTTTTATTACTCATTTCGTAACTCTTCTTTAAAACTCTACAGAAATTGAAGTAATTTAATTGTAATTGAAGTAATAGACTTATTTGAAAATTTAAACCGGTCAACCTTGATTGCTACTGCTAAACCCTACTTGTATCTTTTGTAAAAAAAAGTATCTATTATTATCTAATTAAATGTCTTTCTATGTGAAACCTAAAATAAAATGAAGCAAAGAAATCCGTTATAAAATTATTTTCAGACTTTTTAAATTAAGTTTTTTTAGTATTGGTACATAAAATTTTGTGAAGTATCGTATATCCTCGTGTATTCCCCCCCCCCAGCTTTTTAGTGTTAAATTCTGAAAATGTTTTAAAATGTTCACATAATTTTTCCTTTCCTCTATTGTACGTAGTTTGTCCCTCTGAGGGTTAGTTTATTGGTAAAGTGTGTTTGCTTGATTTTTTTGCTCTTATTCCGTGTATTCAGTTTGTGTTTGCTTTTCTTGTACTAGCATTTCATTTATTTTATTTTCCCTAGCATTTATTATTTCAAAAGTAATTTGTGCAGAAAGTTCATTAGGCTATCTTCTCAATTTTTTTTCTCTTTTTGTGGCAACTGTTCTCACACTTAAGGAACTTTTTAAACATGCGGTTCACCTTACTTCTGTTAATTACGTTCCAGTTCATTGTAACCTTATCTGCTGCTCGTGTGTTCGATGTCTTGAAATCCGGGTCTTTTTTTCGCCCACTTCTTTTTCGTTCCTCCAATGTGCCTCTGGAAACTGCGGTAGAGACTCATTCATGTGAAGCGTCTTTGCAAGATAATTGAGTCGAGGGGGATGTGTCCGGCTCAGTGACCATCACACATGCGTCACATATTGTAATGTTAATATTAATATATCAGTAGCGTCAAAAGAATTTAAGGTTTCTTTTAAAGAAATAATATTATGATAGTTAGCAGAACTACTTTTCATTTGTTACTACATCCATGCCTACTTGATCCATGACTACTTTTCATTTGTTATGTTCTAACTGTAACCAAATGTTTTGAAAATTAAATTGCTTGCATAATTTATCCCTATAGATTTTCGAAAGCTAAAATTAATTGAAAGATGTAGAAAATGATATACGGTATACACCATGTTAAATTTATGTCGAACCTTGGAAGATATTTAATATAAAAAAAAATCATGCAGGAGCACATTCGTCTTCGAAGAAAATCATTAGAAATGTGTCTCATTTCAGTACAGAGATATTTTACCTCCATAATGGGCTAGACATTTTTGTTTAGAAAGGGTTTAAACTTTTCTGACCTTACTTTCCGTATTTTCGCCCAATCTTTAAAAAAAAATTAGCAATGTTTGACCATTTCTGACCTTTTCGTTTCAATCTTTTAAAAAAAATTAGTAGTGATGTATTTATTGATTGTTCTAATACTCATCTAAACAGTGGTGTTTTAGGGTCTAAACTTTGAATGAGTATTTTTAAATTCAATTTTTTTAAACATTTTTTATTTCAAATTCAAAATGTAACTTTAAAAGAATCTTACTATGTACCAGGTGCGTCGTTTTATTCAAATCAAGCAAACAGAAACAGACAATTAAACAGATCACAATAATATGACACTATGCATTTATTTTATAGTAACAGATGTTCAACATTAGCACCACCACAAGGTACTAGGCAAGTGAGGCGCGTCACTACGACCATTACAGCGGAGAGTAGCATGTCGCCATCGATGGCAGCGAAGGTCAGTTGAATGCATTTTTCAGTTCCACCAGTGTGGTTGAGGAGCCCCGGTACACACGATACTTTAAGTATCCCCACAACCAAAAATCTGCCGGGGTCAAGTCTGGTGATCTTGAGGGCCACTGAATCTTACAACCACGACTTATCACTCGGTCTTCAGTGAAAGATTCCAAAAGAAACGTCTTGACGTCGCATGCAATGTGGGGCGGCGCACCATCCTGCATGAAGGGGAAAACAGGTAACGCATGTCTTTCCTGCAATGCAGGCACAACGTGGTCACTCAATAGCGTAAGATGCCGTGCTGCAGTGACTGTACAGGTTTTCAGGCCGGATACAGGAGAGGGTTCTTCAAAAAAAAAGGAGGCCCAGAATAAAAGACGCGGTGAAACCACATCAAACAGTCACAGAAAGAGAATACAGTGGCTGGCTCTGGTACTCACGAGGGTTTGAAGTCGCCCAAATACTACTGTTTAGCGTATTGACGTCACCATGCAGTGAAAAGGGACCTTCATCCGTCCACATGACGTTCAGCAACCATTGCGGGTTACATTCCATTTGTGCCAGCGCCCATGTAGCAAACTTTTGTCTTGCATCTGTATCTGCCGGTAATAGCTGGTGAAGTCGCTGGATTTTATACGGATACAGATCCAACATTCCATGCAGAATACGTCGAATCGACACTTTCGGAATCCCCGTTCTTCTCTCAGCTTCACGAGCACTGCTTCTTCCCGTTGATGTCTCGGCAGCCATATCTTTCATGACACTTTGTACCACATGGACACGGTCCGCTCAACAGGGTAGTCTGCCACTTCGTTGACGATCCTCCAAACTCCCCGTTTTCTCAAAACGTCTTACTAAATTCCGTATCCCATTCAATGAAATAGGACTTTTTTCGCCTTAAGTCCTTTCTCCGTGAGAAACTTTCGCAATGTAACAGTTGTGGATTCACCATTCTTGTAGAATAATTTAACCACCAAAGCCCGATCTGGTAAAGAAAGCATGCTGCCGGCTTCGAATGACGGATCCGTTCTCAGCCAAATGTTTTATTGATAGCCTGATTTGCACAAAACATCTCAGTATGACGTGTGAACGCCCTCTGTCGGTTACTTTTAGAAACATTTTTTTACATGGAAAAAAATCCAATGTCTTTATGACTATATTGGCGCAAACAGAAAATCTTTCTGTGCATTCCTTTTTTTATTACAAATTTTTGAACTTTGCACGAAATTATGACGCACCCGGTATATTTGTGTAAGAAAATGCATACAACAGTTTTGTGTGTAAATCAATGCTCCCTTACTCCCGCACACTCATTTCTGTGAAATTGTCAATATACTGTTACTTCAGCGTACGCGATTAATAGTACACAAGGGAGCATTAAAATATCTGATGTGGACACCACGTGACTTCCTTGTACAGTCTATTAAATCATACATGTTTTTTGTTGCAATTGCAATGCATTTAAACTTATGTCCTCAAATTTCATTAGAGATTTTCCGTCAATCAACTCAGTTATCACTTCGTGACAAGACAAAATACATAAAACCTCAAAGCATCTTCATTAAAAATTATAAAATACAGAAAAACATGAAACGCCAAATACAGTTAAAAACAATTTTAAAATTAATTTTTGCAATTAAAATTATAGTTTCTACCCAAAAACAAGCAATTTGGCCACCAAAACAGATTTTTCTGCGCGCAAAATTAAAAGTTTACTTTTGATTCCAACCGGCAAAGAGGTACTGAAGTTAGTGTACAAACTCACTTAATTCATTATTCTACTAAGAGTTTCAAATGCAAACAAATGCCGGCCTCGTTAGGCTTACTACCGTTAATTTTTTAAATTGTTGATAATTATAGAACTGTTGCATAAATACTAACTAAAGGCATAAAAACCTTAACCTGAAGGTAAGAACAAGATAATTCAGTTATTTTTAAACCAAAAATGCATTATTGACCAACATAATAGAACCATAATGACCAACAGAATAAAAAAACTGAGCTCACCGAGCTGGTAACAGAGCAGGTGTATACATATACGTTTAATGCAACAACCAGTGGCAACCAAAATAAATGCACAATTACATGTTATAGCAGTCCCGTACACAAATTTTCCTTCGTTCAAAGGCTACTCGTTACTCGTTTTTTAACAATCAGTCTCGCATAACTTTATAGGGACGTTGTACGTACGTATGAAGTACTTCATAACTTCATACGTACGTACTTCATAACTTTACAACTTACATACGTACAAACATCATAAAAAAAATCTTCTACATCCATATTAAATCCATTTTACAATACGTTTTGGAAAAACGAATCCTTTAGTCTACTCATAAGTACAGATGGTGCACAAAAACATCATTCCAATGAACTCAAGAGAGATGAAAATGTATATTTTCATTGAAATACAGGGTGTTTATAAAGTCTCAGACCCATTTTGATGTTTAATAACTCATAAAATAATAAAGATAGATTATAATTAATAACATAAATAGTTAGACAGACTCAAAAAGTTTCATGACCCTTGTCAATGAACTTCCACGTGTGCCCCCTTCGTCGCACGGAGAATATCAAGTCGATATTCAATTTCACGCCAAGTACCTCTGTTGGCATCCACAGAGGCTATTGCGGTTGTAATTCTAGCCTTTAGGTCATTAATGTTCGACACTTTCCTCCTGTAAATGTTGTCCTTTACAAATCCTCAAAGGAAAAATTCCAGCGGCGTTATATCAGGTGATCTGGGTGGCCAAGGAATTGGACCTCCTCGCCCAATCCATCTTTCTGCAAAGTGGTCATTCAAAGAACTACGAACGATGGTACCCCAATGAGGTGGTGCACCATCTTGTTGCAAAAAGACATGTGGCTGAAGCTCTTCTAGTAGTGGAAATACGAAGTTTTCCAACATGTCAAAGTATACGACTGATGAGACCGTCTTTTCGGTAAAAAAGAAAGGCCCGATGACTCGGTCGTGCATTAGTCCACACCACACATTAACCTTTGGGGGATCCCTTTGTGCCTCACGGCATTCATGGGGGTTTTCAGATCCCTATATGCGCACATTATGCCATAAGCAGACGATATTTAGAAAAGTACAGATATTTAGACTGGAAAATGAAATTATCTGAAATTAACCACACGCGCAGACGATATTTGCAAAAGTAAAGATATTCAAACCTGAAAAGGAAAATATATAAGTTATTCCATCAATAAATGCCATAAGTTTGTTTATAGCTTCATTATTTTATGAATTATTAAACATCAAAATGGGTCCGAGACTTTATAAACACCCTGTCTAAATTTTTCGCGATTATAATATTTCTTTTACTTCGTACAAGTAAGTAAAAACATTTTATGCATATAGGGTTATTCATAATTCCATGAAATATTCTAATAACTCATAACAAGTAAACTAAGCAGCTGTTACATATTTTATTTCACTAGAATAGAGGAGTTGAATACGTTTATAGTTGCTTATACGGTAGATATTTATGAAAACGTTTGTTTCATCTTGCATGCATGCCAGTATATCGCAATCGACCACATTCCGAACATCATTTGAGATACGGTGCCTGGAGGTTAGCAGGTAAGATCCTGGAGGTTAGCAGGTTAGATAATATTCTTGACAAATTAATACAAAAAAATCACGTGGCATTAAATCTGAAGACAACGGTAGCCACCGCCTTGATGCGTCGTCTCGTTGTACTACACTTCTCAACCATCTTCGTAAAAAACTTTTATTGAAATGCTCTCGCTAGTGGTTGTGATTTTATGCCATGGTTTGATATATTTTTGCAAATTATCATGATAATGGTCTCTATGGTAACAAGTGGGAGCTAGTCTGTGGTAGCAACTTTTTTGTTGGAAAAGGTAATCAGGATCAGCCAATTTTACAATATTTTGAAATAAATACTTCCATTAATTCCATTGATGCATAGGTAGTTACTGTACTAGCAAAGATGGGCATATCGAATGTTTGTGAAATTGACAAAAACGAACTTATGATATTATTTTTATTTGAGAATAATAAAATGTGCTACTGGTTGCTTAGCTTATCTGTTATGAATTTTTAAATTGTCTCATGAACTTGCGAAAAAGTCTTTTTTAACGGTTAAATATTATAAATATTTTATAAAACAATTTGACGTTTCGAATGATTTACTACATTTGCTTGCATTATTCAAAACTTTCCTGTTATATCGATTCGTAAAGATTTGTTACCCTAATTCCTTATAGTGCAGTACTTACTAGCCAGTGGATAATTAGAAACTCTAACACATACTAGTGAATATCGTAAATGATTGCAAGGATTTTTACTTTGAAAAACTTAGTGCGATGCTGTTTGGTAAAGAAAATTCGCTATTTATTACAAATAATTTAATGGTGTTATTTTTAAAGTATCAGGACTTGAAAAATTAAAATTTATTAGTCCCAAAAGCTTAAAACTGTACCAGTTAGAACTTTGTACCACATTGTATTTCTCATTTATAAACTAAATTTTTATGATATGTTACAGGAGTATTTGAAGGACGTAGTAAAGCAGATTGCGAAAGAAAATTCAGCACTATAAATTCAGTTAAAACGGAAACTCGTAATATATTATATCATTTAAGAAATCTTTTCACAATTTACAAAATATGCACTTATAACAAAAGAGGAGAGTAAAATTACAACAAATTTAATAACCAAGCATTTCATTTATTTCTCAACAACCGTTCTTAATGTTTTTGTTATTTACATATATGGTAAAGACATTAGGTTATTTCGAAGCAGGAGAGATGAAAATTAAGCAATGCTCTAGCCGGGACGGGAACCACAGACTTCTCGAATACGGGCCGAGTGTGCTCAGCCACTACACCACGAAGGCATGCTAAGAAGGCGGGAGAAATACCTTGTATACTTCTCCTTTTAAAGGACGACTGGGGATTAGTGGACCCAATCGCCAAATCCTGGTGGCGAAGAATCGTCATCCACCACCTTTTTTTAGTTCTGGCTCTAGTGTAGAGATATTAGGTTGTAATGCTTCCCTTATTTTGCATAACAAATTTATTTTCAGTTTGATACCTTTCCTGAACCTCTCAGCTTCCTCTTGTATTTTCTCGCCAGGATGTAAATTTAAAGTTAAATGAATATTTAAACGGTAAACGTATTAAGGTTGTGCTTTTCTGTTAAACTGTGAATTAATAAAGGGTTACTTTTCACCCTTCTTCTGTGCTGGTATCTATTCACGCCTGTGCGAGAATTTGCCAGGTTCATTGTAGGATCTAGGATTTGTGTATGTGGAATAGCAGAGACAGATCTTACAAGGTTATTTCGAAGCAGGAGAGATGAAAATTGAGCAATGCTCCAGCCGGAACTCGAACCCCGGACATCTCGAATACGCGCCGAGCATGCTGACCACTACACTACGAAGGCATTCTAAGAAGTCGGGATAAATACCTTATATAGTCCCCTTTTTAAAGGGCGAGTGTGGAATAGGAAACCCAATCGCCAAATCCTGGTGGTGGAGAATCATCATCCACCACCTTTTTGTTCGGGCACCACCGTAGAGACATTAGTTATTTAGAAGCCAGAGATGTGAAAAATGAGCAATGCCCTCGCCAGGACTCGAACCACCGACCTCTCCAATACGCACCGAGTGTGCTCAACCATTACACCACAAGATCATGCTAAGAAAGCGGGAGAAATACCTTATAATATTGTTATCGATAATTAAAAGATTTCATGCAAAGCAGAGGCAGAGGGAGACTTTACCAAGTATGTAATGTATGGCATCAGAAACTCTCCAATTAATTCCAATACTGCTGCAAATGTTCATAAAAGCGATAAGTTGGATATCTTATCTGTAAGTGTAAATTCAATTATTTCATTTCTATATGTTAAAAAAACATAAAATCGTAAATCACCGATATGACTCAGCATCATAAATTGCTAAGATGCTTGTTTACTGATTTTAAATACTGTTTGTTAAGGGACTTTATTTATAATTTGAAAGAAAAATTGCAAATGTTATCCCACGTCGAACGTCGGTGCTCAAAAACTATCTGTCTATCAGCCAGCCTCTAAAATAAATTATAAGATTTGCGTATCATGTAAAGGGCAAGACTTGTCAAGTCGAATGAACTATAAATAGTCTAGCAACATAATGGGATGTGACATAACATCCGGAAAAGTTGGTAAAACTCCGTTATAGGCGTTTTATGAATCAATATTGACATAGCTTATCTTCCTGGAAATTTCTTCAGGAGTAACTATAATTATAGGCAACACAGGTGTGATTGCTTAGTCATTCTCAGTAAACAGGAGTCTTATTATGTTTCGCGCAGCGTGGTGGAAAAATACTCAAAATAGCAATGTTGTTCTATCGAAACTACATATTGCGCTACAAAAACGCGGCAATGTGGAACAGTTTTCATCATACTTATTCCTTAAATAGAAAAATTTCGGTTTCGACTCCTGTAATATAAGTATTAATTTTTTTACATAGTTATCTAACTCTTATGCTACTATAAGCTTTGATCCATCGAATCAGCTTTCTGACATATGCATATATTTGTATTCATCTGTTGTAATACGGCGTTATATATAGATATTTTATTCTCTTAATATAAATGTACATTCCATTATTGTAAATATGCCAGCTTACACATGAAATACCAAAATAAGAGTTGCATAATGTCCATTTATATATATATATCTGTACTGTAAAAATCTTTTTTCGACATTGATTGTCACCACTTAAATGTAGTAGATTTGATTTATTCATGTACCAAATATAGTATTCATTTAATGCACTGTCATATACATATGTATGTATAAATACCATATAATTCTTCTTATGTATAAGTATTCAGTTATGTAATATGAATGTTTATACGTAATAATGGGCTATTCAAAATACCTTTTAACAAAAGAAAAAATATTGTTGCGTTATACAGGTTCGTGGATTTGAGAGTATCCGATGAAAACACGATGCAGAACAATAAAAAGCACAATTTATTTACAAGAATCTCTATTTACAGCACAGTTCCAAAATTACCTTTAAAAGCGTCGAAAATCTACAATAAATACGCTGAAACAATCAGCAACACAGCTTCAGGCTGTAACTGTAAAGGTAGCTTCACGGCAACACTAAACTTATAATAAAAACCGTGGAACAATCACCAATACACTGTCAACCTATATTGTAAAGGTAGCTTCAAGGCAAAGTACTATCTCGATCGCTTTCCGTTCACAAAACTCTCGCGTAGCTTAGCACTCACAGTAAGCAGCTATTCTCACAATGCCGGCTCTCAGAAACGCAGGGGTTTATATAGCTTTTCCTTAGGTTCCACACGTTTCGAGAAATATCTCGACAGGAAGTTATTCTAGAAGATTCCCGATTGGACCCTGGGATATCGCCCATTTGGTCACCAAATGGGCGATAAAGTCGCCAATCTGACAACCTTCCTATACACTATTTTATGGCAACCCTAGTGCTATGCCGGAAAGTTTACATACAGGCGCAACCGCCGAATTTTTCGCAACGATATGTATTGAACAACAGGCCTTTGTATGGCAATGTAACAGATTTCCGCAGAAATGACGTTCAGTTCCGTACGGCACGGAATTTTAATTAATTTATTGTTAATTTAACTAATTTATTGTTATCATAACGGATGTCTTGTTATGATAACAATAAATTAGCGATGCTATCTTCATTTATATTTCTTTCTTATAAAATTCTAATAAATACGCTTTTATAGGTTATTAACATATGATTTTTCCAAATACTATTAAATTAGTATTAGTAATTTTAATGGCTTTTATTTCCTGGTTAGTTCTAATTTATCAAGGTTACCGCCGTCCTTTAAACTGCATTTATTTTTTTTTCTTTAATGAACCCCAGCTAAAGCTTGAAGTTTACCATTAGCAGACTTATTTGAATTTGAAAGAAAAAATTAGATGCATTGCAGACATTCTCGTTCCAAAAAATTGCAAACAAGTGCGGAAAAAATAATGCGAATCGAACGGGAAAACTAATTCTTCTTTGCATAAACCAGCTAATTAATTAATGTGCTTCCGCACTTTAAGTTTAATTAAGCGGGAAAAGCCGCACTTAATGGGATATCAGTTATCTTCCGTCCATTTCAGTAAACTCAGAATAGTGGTTAAAAAAAGAGGAAAAAAAGAACCGAACTTTACGTTTCTATGCATGTTTTCATGGAAATTAATCATTTATATCTTTGACTCAGGCATTTCTTTAACAGCAGTTTAATACGCATTTTCTTCTGCTGCAGATTTTAATAAAGAATATTTTTTCTTGTTATATAATAATGCATGAAATGCGGTAAAATAATTGCATTAATTAACTTTTTTAACATAATTTATTTAGCCTGCTGTTTATCTCAATCATTTTCTGAAATATTTTTTTTTCCTCGAGCAGCAAAGAATATTAATAAATATGATATTTTGAGATTCGTTACTTTAACAAAATGGGAATAATGTATTTTGTATAATAATGTCAATGTTTCTGATATCCTTTTTCTTGACATGCTATAATGATGACAGGTCCTTCTTCTCCAGGGTCTCCTACGGATCCTTACCTGGAACTGGAAGGGAGGAGACTTGTGCATCAGGCAACTGTCACTGTTCGAGAACCACAAAGATTGTCTCTCCACTGCGTTGTCTCGGGGGCTATACCACCTGTTCGACGTATCCATTGGTCAATAGGTAAGTTCTTTTGACGCTTTCTCACAAGGAAAGCTATCAAAAATGTTCAGGAGTGATCAGACTAATAAACAAAACAGTAGCCATTTAGTTCTCTCTGGCATGCCCAAAATCAGCGAGTATAAATGGGGTTCGCTTCCGCAATATTTGCAGTCATAGATTTGCGGACATAATGGATATTGAAAATTTGAGACATTCTATCGTCATATAGATATCATGTACCTCATCATAAAGTTTTGCATGTAACACGTGGCATGATAATGAAACGTATTCGAGGCTAACTAAGGTTACGTGTCTATCTGACAGAGTAAACAACTTCCTTGTAAAGCGCTTTTCAGTGTACTTTGAAACCAGATGATGTGCTGCGTATTTTTGCCCTATACTTCGTGACTAATATATCCAATGTCTGGATTATAAACCATTTATTTATCCAACTGGGCGACATACTTATTATTCTGCAACGTTACTTGTTATCGGTTAAATAAGTGCATGTTCTGCATCACACTGCTCTAGTAACAATCACTTCGGTATGATTCGTTTGCTATCTTCCAGGGATGCACTTAATCACACAATGGTCTTTTAACTCATAGATATGTAGGGTTTTTAGAAAGTTCTAGAAATTGAGCTGTAGTTCAATTAATAGAATTTATAGACAATGCTATTGGTCAGAGTCAAATATTGGCTTGTTTATGCTGCTATCCCGTGGAATATTGTTTAGTTCAATTCAGTTATTTGACTGCTATAAGTGCATTTTTAAGACTGTTTTGTAATATGGAAGAAGAGTAGAGTAGTCATTTTTTGTGCAAAGATGGTGGGAAAATTTCCGAAATTGTTAAACCTATACGAAGTGTATTACGTTTCCTCATTTCTATTCTCGCATCTGTTCCACATATGAAAAAATCTTTACGGAATATTCGATTAAGAGTTTAAATGCCGTAACATGCCATGGATAACATGCCATAACATGTCATGGATTTTATATACTCAATCTTACCTTATGATAGAAAAGTTTTGATGAAAATTATATCCCGAACGTCGTGCAAGTTGAAAAATAATTGGCATTTGTTGGTTAACCAAGAAATGTTAAAAAATGTTTGAGACGTAATCAGTGGGATTTTCATGCTGGAATATAGTCCCAGGATTGTTCTGGAGTGTTGTTAAGTCTTCTGGTTCCCACACTCAAAGAATGTAAAACACATATGCACACGAACTGCAACAGACAACTTTTAGAAATACTTTTCCACAGAACTAATTTGAACGGTAAGTTTCAAGCAACAGTGCGGGGATGACGAAAACATTTTCTTCGACGCTGTGTTTTGCGTAGGTCAAAGAATCTAAAGGAAGGAAGAATCACAGTCCCTAAATGCATAAAACTTCGAATCGCAAAGATTTCATAAAAGATGCATTTCAAGAGATGTTGAGAGTAACTGTTGTTCGGTCTGATTGAAGTTTTGCATTGACTATTTATAGTGTCTGAGATTTGTAGATTACAGCATGAATGAACTGTGCTGGCATTCCACAACTTGGTGCTGTTAGAGCCACTATGAGCAATATATCATTCCAGATAAAGTTTCCCACGGTATCGGCGAACGAATATACGGCCATCATGGGTCAACAAATTGTACCTATACTTATCGTAAAAGATGATTTGCTCTTTTTTATAGTTCCAGTGCCTTCATTCACTACCACATAGCATTTTCTGATGTCTATGGATGAATTCAATAGAAATGACAAAAGAGGACTCCTAGCTACAATACTTAATGTGTTCCACTGTAGAAGGCGTTGCACAATCTATCATCGCAATGAATACCAGAAGTCTATCTTCCCATTCACTCATCGCAATAGCTGCTCCAGTTCTCTCCCATGGATGCATCAAGCTGTCTTACATTCACTGTCTCCAAGTACGCACAAATATATAGGCATCGTGTCTAAAATGTGGTGCGGTTTCACAGTACAAAAAACCACTTTCCGTCAACCGAAAGATTTTTCTTCTTTCGAAGTCCGCCAGTTGCTCATAATGCTCTCCTGTGCATCAAAATATGGAACAGTTCTACAAGTGCAAGAGCGATCGATTTTACTCATACAATGCTTTTTACGCTCCTCTTTTTCATACACCAAATCAAACTCCACAAAGAACTTAATCCTAGCTCCTGTATCGCTGAAATTGTATAATCAATTGTGTCTCCTATAGTAAAACCAGTGACATTTACTTGGAGCCGCAAATTTTTGACAGCAGCATATTTAATGCAATTAATGCGAGAAATAAAAAAGACCTATAGGAGATATATCTAAGCAAAGCCGCTAATTTGTGTTCATTGTGGTTTGCATCCAAAATAAAATTTAATGGCGTTGTAAGGTTTATCCTAACTTTATTAGCAGTTATTTTAAGTTATGATTCTTTCCTATTTATTCTAATTTCAGCTTACAATTTCCTGACAGAATGTAATTTCAGAAATGCAGTGAATGCAAATGAGTAATAGTACTATTTAAGTCGATGCTTCACCGACTTCTACAGAGAGAGTCTGATTTTCCTGACTAGCACGTGTTTGCCATTTGGATACATTCTCTCTTAGCTACTACGGCCATACTTTAGGCCCTTGCATGGCTTCGCCGATTTAATTAATATTTAGGGACCAACTACTTAGAATTCTGAAAGCTTCGGCTATATCTTTCAGATAGCTTTAGTTAAGCTTAATTTAGTTTAAATTCCTAATTATTTAAGTTCAAGCTCAAGTGGAGGCTTTGTGTATACTCCAAGTTTGGAGTTGATTGTATTTATTTTGAGAAATAAATGGTAGTTCATCCTTCTTAAGCCTTACGTGCTTATTCACACACTGAAGCGATTATTCGCCTGTTCGTGTTCGTGGGGTTCTAAGATAGAACATTGGAATTAAATAAGTAAAACCCCACAGAGTGATGAAATTAGGCTTCACATTTGATGCTATAAATTTTATTCAAAGAGTTATTAATGTTATATCTGTACATTCTTCATATTTTGTATCATTTTACGTTTAAAAGGCAAATAAAAAACAAATCCTAAGCTTCTAAAATTAAACTCCTGTACAGTTGAATTTGTTTTCCTTAGTAGGAAGTAATTTACCTGCTATCTGATTGGACAGCTGTTACCTTTAATTATGTGGTCGAGAGTATTATTTCAAGGTCTCGTGTGACCTGAGCCTCTTGGAATTTAGTAAGGTTGAGCAATTAGATCTCTTGATCCTCCCTTCTGATTCATTGGCGTATGCAAATTCATTCCATGCTGCAAATGTCATACAATGCTGCGCTGCGGCAGCATCGAATGACACTTTCCTCCATCCTCATAGTATATCGAGGTTAGAAATTTGTGCAAAATCGTCTTCATAATAGTACCCATGCCGTAATGTGTATCATCTAACTCTAAAACGCAGCCTTCATAAAGTTACGGGCTAATTTAAGCTGAAGCGTAATTACTAATTTAGGGTTCCAGTTTGCGACTCTGATCAATAAAACGAAATGAGATTTTTATTTACATAACGGGGTGCTATTCATTATCCTAAAAGTCTTACTCTTTATAATGGTTCCCGAAGCTTTGTGGAGGTTGCTTTTTCTGAGTTAGAAACTAATCTGCATAACGGTTCTGGCACCTTTATATAATAACACCAGGATGAAGTTTTCTGTCTTTTGAACAGCGGTCGATTTGCATAAAGCTATGAGGTATTTCTCCCGCCTTTGTAGCATGCCTTCGTGATATAGCTGTCAGCACGCTCGGCGCGTGTTAGAGAGATGCGTGGTTCCAGTCCCGGCGAGGGCATTTCTTCAGTTTCCTGATGTCGAAAATAACCTAATGTCTCTACAGTGTCCACCACCAGGATTTGGCGATTGGGTCCCCTAACCGTCAGTCGCCCTTTAAAAAGGAAAGTACATAAGGTATTTCTCCCGCCTTCTTAGCATGCCTTCGTGGTGTAGTGGTCAGCACGCTAGGCGCATTTTCCAGAGGTCCGTGGTTCGAGTCCCAGCGAGGGCATTCCTCATTTCTTCAGCTTCTTGACATCGAAAATAACCTTATGTCTCTAAAAAGCTACCGAAACTTTTATGACAACACTGTTAAGAAATCATTCTATTCATATCAATTTCTAACCACAAGGGGGAAAGCATTCTGATAAAAGTTTCCTACTGCATTTTGTGTTAGTAAATGTAGTAGAGGTTTTAGTTTTCTCAGTTAACAATAGCTAATATTATTTTTATTTTAAAGGAGAAGAGAAATATGATTGAAAATATGACTTTTCACATTTTTAAACTTTCTTATGTTTTTTAATTTTTTTTAAATTTTAATTGTAAACGTTTTGTTGATGTATCAGACTTTAATTTGAATTTGTTAGATTGCAATCGTTTTTGTTTAAGGAAGAGGCATAAATATACATGGCTGTGGGAAACATTTTACTAGTTGAGATTTCATTTCTCCTGTGACGCGCGTATAAAGCTTTAATTTTCATGTAGTTTTCTTAAACTGTGGTTTGAAATCTTATTTTATTTGGATTACTTCTTAAACTGGAATCATGGGTTCTCGACCAACCGTTGAAGAGATATTTAGTCACGAAATTGTTTAGAAATATCATGTATAATAACAGTAAAAACCAATAAAAGATTCATTAAACTTTACAGTTGACAGACTGGCAGCAGAATATGACATAAAACCTAAATCTGCGCTTTAGCTTGCGAGTGGTGAAGCTGTTTTACAGTTTTAGTAACAGAAATAAAAGAGAATTGATGAAAATCAGTATTTAAATCTACAGTGCTTAAGACTCATTCAAATTTACGAACTGGTTATGCTAAATCTCTTGCTGTTGCAAATTGCCGTAGTCTGATTATCGCCTGAGCTAGTGGTCTTCAAATTTAGTTGACTCACGGAACGCTTAGAACTGTAAGGTTTTTCGGGGAACGCCATCCCACCTTTAGAAAAGTATTATCTTAAAATAATATTTAAAGTACATCAATATGGTGTAGGTACTTTACGTTTTTGTTTACTGTACGTTTTTGTGAAACCAAAGACAAATATTGTACTTTTTATTAAAAAATGTTGACATAAAATTAATGTTATTTACTCATTAAGAGCATTAACTCGTGCTCTAGGTGTCACCCACCCGTGCATTATATTTAGTGATAAGGGTGTGCTTGCATTTTATTACACAAACTGTCGAAGTCTAGCTGTATTAATATTATTCGAAATCGCATTTCCTATTCTGTTATTTAATTTGTTTCTATTTTCGTTTTGTTGCCACATATAGATTTTTCGGTGAAATACGTTGTTAAGCATACGTACTAAAGGTCATTAAAATGCTTATAACTTCTGAGTACTGCGTGAATTCGCAACAATCATTTAAGGAGCTGCTCTTGCTTAAATTTAGTTTTTAATGGGGAATCTGTTGATATATCGATAAGTTGTTCCCGTTCCTTCATTGACAAGCCTTCTGATTTATGGTAGAACTTGAATGAGTTGTCTTTATTATAGTTTTCTTCAGCTGAAAAAAGATTCTTTTATTGTATAATTTTAAACACTATATACGTATAAACTAAATTTAATTCCTATTAGAAAGCTGTTTTGTTTTGCAAAGAATTGCACTCTACTGTATTTGACAAGGATCACTATATGTTATGTTTTAAGACCAATCGATGACTAGATGTATCTTTATACTTTTAGTTAATAGACTAGTTAATTAACTAGCCAAATAGTTTGAGTATTTTATAATTTTTTTTTTCGAATTTCTATTTTGTTTCGCAGAACCCTGAGGTTCCCAAGAATACAGTTTAAAGACCACTGGCCTAAGCTCACAGGGTTAGTTGTAAGATTCGAGATTTATACCCTAGGCCCACATCAATGTGCAACCCTTCAAATTACTGTTGTTCTTTTAAGTAAAGAAAGCTAGAATTAGGGATCTTTAAGAAAATCTATGCCTAAAGACACAAACCGTCTTAATCGGGCCCTGTTTTTTACTATGACCAAATACATTTTACAAACTTGGCAGATTTAGGCATATTAAGCTCCAAATTTCGACTTCTAATTAATTACGCTATAAAGGCTATTTCAGGTACTGAAGTTCCCGAGAAAGCACACAGCTTTGGCACTACTGCTACTAAATGCTCTGCAGCTACATCTCGACGTCGACTGCTGCTTCTTAGTTTCTAAATAAGCTTTTATACGATTATGACCTTGTGTCCTTGAATAGTGCTTTTAAAAGACCTGCCTCAGATATGTAAAACAAAAATTGGTTAGTTTAAAATTTTCCATTTAAGCGCATTAAAAAGGAAAGAACGTAAGAACTGCTACATGCCCAGAATAACTCAGTGTTCATTTAATGTGATAAATTTATGTTACATATGCACAAAATACTTTATTTAAATCCAACGGCAAATTTTAGTCATATTACATAATAAATCCATATTTATATCTATAAATGTAACATTTAGATCTATATTTCTGTGAAATTTCTATGGAATAGTAAATTTATCCTTAATTATATAAAGACATAGGTTCCTAATTAAATGAAAGTTAAAGAAATATATACGTATCTTTTGTGAGGATTATTTCGTCTATTAATCGCATTTCCTTTCTATCTAAACACAGTCACTTAAATTAATAAACTTAATAGTACTTAAATAAATGCATTATTTAATTATAAATGCTTAGATTCATACGGATTCTTTCCTAATTTACTTTTCACCCTGTATTGTTATGATAATTACGAATGTTCAAGAGAAAATTGGAGTTAAAATCAGTCAATTATATACAAATCAGTTAATTCAGTTTGCAAAGCTTCTATTCACCTATAACTAATTACGATGGAATGGAATTAATACTTTTAATGTATTCGACAGCTTTTTCTTTCATTATTTCATTTAATAAATTCATTTTATCTTGAACCTTCAATTGAGGTAAATTTGAAACAAAGTGTTTATATACTTGATTATATACAATGTGATTATATACTTGATTCCGTATCAGTAATAAATTAATATTATTTGTTAGATAAGTATAATGCGCTTAACAAAAAAGAATATCTGCTGTTTTTACAATTAATTTCCGTGATCATATGATTTAACTACACACTTGCATAAAATTTTCTGCTTAAATACTATACTGATTCCTTTGCCAAATATATTAGAAATATAAATTAAAAATTTCATCTTTTTTATGTAAATCATGACCTAAAAACTATATGGACCTAATGTAACTGGGAACATATATCTTGATTTGCGGTAAAATCTTAAATTATCTGAGGCAAAGCAGGGCATTAATCAGTTATGCTGTAACTTAATCACTTATATTTGCAAGTGCAATGTAACTGCAGAGACAGTTGCAAAGTAACTGCATTTTCAATGTATTGTAATTACAGTTTTTTCACCTACAATATAACTGCAATTACAATCAACACAATTGTAATTAATTGCAAATCCTAAAATTAAAATACAATCGTGCTCAAAAAATAAGTAACAAACGCTGAAAGAAAAGGAAAAAAAGATTAATTAAAATATACAGTTTATATGTGGATAGAGGCTGCATTGCCGAATGCAAACAGACAACCAAAATTAGCATAAAAAGCAATCCCGCAAACATATCGCAAAACCTTAAAAAAAAAAAAAGCTGGACTTGTGAGTCGTTTCCCAACTAGCGATAGTTTCGTGTAATCCGAGATAGACAAGGTGTAAACCATGAACCGAAGACACGATTTGCACTGATGAAATACTCGGAGGACTGTCGGGATGTTGCAAGCTGGGCTAGACAGTCCGCTGTTGCGAGAGAGCTGAATGTGCATCGTAGCGGCATCTATAAGTTGTGCAATCATTATGCAAGACGTCCCAAATCCCACCTAACTGTGTTGCGTCGACTGCATGAATGTGCACTGTACGCCCGACGACATGTGGTTTGTGTTCCTGTGTCCCCATCGCATGTCAAAGCGAGGTTGAAATGGGCCCGTGAACATCGCAGTTGAACACCAGAGTAGTAGGGTCAAGTACTCCTTACGGATGAGTCTCAATATAGCATCTAGAACGATTCCCGAAGGACAGTGATATGGCGAGAGCCAGGGATGCGCTATCGGACGCCAAACATCGTCAAAAGAGGCCACTACAAAGGAGAAGGCTTACTTGTATGGGGTGGGATAGCAACAAACCGACCTCTATGCGAATCCTGGTGGTTCCATTACATCATGACGAAATTCTACACAATCTTGTGCGTCCTTTTATTGCTTCAATGGGTACCGATCGATATTTGTGGATGATAACGCCCGCCCGCATATAGCATATGCTGAGTTATCTAGAAAGTGAAACCATTCCACATTTGCCTTCATCTGATCCCATAAAACATATTAGGATATTACCACGACAGATAACAGGTCTCAGTGTGCTGCCAGGCACCCTCCTCGAGCCTAGACATGCATTACTACAGGAATAGGTCTTACTGCTACAACAAGCGATCAACGACACTATTGCCAGCTTGCCTCGCCGTTGTCAAGCATGTATTTCAGGTAGAGGGTAATATACTCGTCATTATCGTAATGTTTCCATTGCACATTCTTTCGACCCATTCGATCTTCGGCGATGTGATGTTCGTAATACATGTGTTTTTACATGTCTTTGCTTTATTGTTTGCTTTATTATTATTATTGCTTTATTGTTTTGTTTTATTCTGTGTTTGCCTTTGTTGCTTATTTTTAGTAGGAGTGTATAATTGTAATTTCCCAATTTATAATTAAAATTACATTATAATTACAACTGAAATTTAATTATAACTGAAGCTATAGTTATATTGGGTGTCTATTTACTATAGTTACAATGTAATTATAACTAAATCTACTAGTACTTGTTATTTATTACTCTCTGTTGAAGGCGTATTATTTCTACTTATTAAATAAAGTAAAATCTTGTTTTCTGAATGGCAAATATGTATACACTATCATGTCTAAAAACTTTCGAATATAAGAACACATAATATTTTGAAGTACAGGGAAGTAGCAGTACTCCGCTTTAGTTAGCCAAAGTCAGGAGTAGTCATTAGTAGTGAAATGTCCGTGTACAGCGTTTATAATTTTCTTTACATGAAGATGTAAAGTGCCAGTTCAAAATTATGTTAATTGTTACAAAAGAACATTGACTGGCCATCACAGTGCTTCTGTTTTTTTTATTCGTGTTTCATAATTTTGAAGTGAAATTATAAGTGTTTAATATTGCAGTCAAAACTGTTAGCTTTGGAAATGATTTTTTTTTTGTTTGTTTCTTAAAACGAACATTTTTGGAAGTTTTGAAAAGGAATCTTTTCTGGTTCCCTGTGATATTTTTGTGGTATATGATAGTCCATAGAAACTGAGGTGCGTTGATTATTTCTCAAATGATTTTACTTCCCAAAATTTGTATTTTTTTTCAGTATGTGCCCATATGGAGTAGGCTCAGCTTAAGGCTAAATGGGTTATTGCTGTGTATAATTCATTATATTGTAAAGAAAGAGACTGCTTTGTTTTCCTAGAAGAGTCTTAAGTTCACTATGGAAATATTAAACTTATTTCTGAGTTTATCAAAGTGAAGTCTTAAAGTGAATTTGTTGTCAAATATGGTGCCTAGGTATGTGACTTCAAGTTTCCAGTGCATTTCTTTCACAAATAACTGGTAATAAGTTGTAGGATGAGTTGCTCCCCTTTGTAAAGTAGAGCTCTATTTGATTTCTTGATATTAATTCAAATTTTCTAATTTTTGAGCCATGCGGTTAGAAAATCAAGATAATTTTATAGCTGTGAATATTTTATAACGTTTTGTCTTGTATAAGAATTGTTATATCATCAGTGAAGAATGCTATTTGAATTGAAGGGTGTTGTGGGATGTGATACCATAAGTATGTATGCTATGAAATAAAGAGACGTAGTCAAACGCTTTTGCAGCATCAAGGAAGACCATACTTTATGACAATCCTATTGACATCTGCTGTAATAGTATTACAGAACATTAAGTAATACTATTACTCGAAAATTAACTCAGTACTCTAACTTAAGTTATTGTGTAGTGCTATGTTTTACTTTCAATTCAAACTTCTCCTGTGATATAAGAGACAAAGACGGAATGACATTTCAATTTAGTGGGGTATAAATTTTTCTGTAATTTTGAAAAGACAGTTAAGTAAGTTAATTAGTCGATAATTTTCGAGAAATATATTATTTAGATTTCGTTTAAAAAATATGTTGTTGTCCATTAAAATTGCTACACCACGAAGACGACGTACAACAAATGTCAGATTTTCATAAAACGTACTATATGCTAGAATATGGAAATGATTAGCATTCAGTCCGTGAGTCAAAGTAGATACAAATAACGTCATCCACAGTTTCTATAAATGGGGAGACTGTACACCGGGTTTCGAATTTGGAAATCGTGCTTTAACGTTCGTTGTTTGTATACAGGTCATGCTATAGCTTATTTTAGGACAAACTTTAAATTTTATTATCTTGTGTCGGAATTCGGTGGGGATCCAATGACAGGAGAATACCAATCGATGTACAGAAGAACCATAACGTCATGCAGGATCTCAACTGCCTCAACTTGGTGTACTGGTATGAGATGCTATTGGATACACATCCCGGTTCGTATGGCTAGTAATGTGGACAACCGCCATGACATTTCTGACATGTTAAGACCCGTATCTATGACCTACCTTCGAGGCCTGCGTGACGCCAACACTCAACAAGATCATGAAGGGACGCATATTGACCCATGCTGTCCTGTCCTTCCTCGATACAAAGGGTTTTCGACTGTTCCCTAGCTACACGTTCTTCACATCTCTCACCTATTGAGAAAATCTCATTATGGATTCCTAAGCAATGAGCATGCCACCACTCACCAGGCAGTACGATTGCTGAACTTTAGAACACAGTTTAATCAGCATGAAATAAAGTAAGCATGTCTGCCATCTAAGTTCAGTTTGACTCAATGCCCGGCTGGATTACAATCGCTGTTGCTACCAGACATAGTAGTTCTGTACACTCAGTTCTGCACGCTATGCATCCCAAATCACCTACATATTTAATCCTGTATTTCTTCCATTCTGCTGTATATGTACACTAAATATGATTCTGCTATTTGCTTTCTTTTCTGATGTAGCAACTTTAATGGCCAGCAGTGTAATTATAATGGCGTGTTTGCAACGACTAAAGAAACGACTCAGTTTGAAAATGGTTTCTAATAATCTTTGGAACGTAGGTCACATCTTTTAATAATGCATTTTAAAGCTATCTTTTTATATTTTCTTGCTCACTCGTTTTGAGGGTTTTGACTTTACAGCGTTTCCTCTCTGTTAAAGAAGGGGCAACTGCAAAGGGAACATTTGTTGGTGCAGAAATACGTAGGTAATTGTGAACTGTTTTCTTAACGTAATTAAATTATCATAGTATAATGTTCGATTATATTGAAATGTTTTTTGGTGTGTCTGAAGGAGTATCATCTTATCTTGATCACCGTAAAAAAACCGGTGCTGCCATGATGTGGGGAATAAGTGTATGTTTCTAGCGTAATTTTCGTGAAATGTCATACAGGGATTTATCATAGACTATCAGACTGTTTAAAAGGTGGTCAGTTCCCTCTACAATTCCTCCCTGATGCTTAAATTCGTCGTTTTCGATGTTTTGTCTGATGGCAGATCCAGAGTTCGCGTGTACGGATTTACATAGAAGAAATTTTAACAGCATCATTAATAGTTTTTTTCATTCTTTAAATTCCATTATTAAGTTCCTGAATGTTGTTAGTTTTGGGATTTCCTTTGAGGATAGACTCGATAACATTTATTATTGTTTTCATGTTTAGGATCTTAGTGTTTTCATAGATTCGTAATAAAAAGAAATGGGGTTCAACATAACGGGAAATGATCGTCTGGTATGATCAGATGAATGTGTTGAAAGTAGTTCAACGGACAATTATATGAAATATTTTGAAGAGGAAAACTTCAGTTCTCCTCTACCTCTACGATTAAAATGATCCAGATTCCACTTAGGAAGTTTGCATTAAAATCAATAATGGTGCATAAATTTGTTTCAAATGATCAGTCAGCTCTCAATAATCAATTATATTGCTGGATGACATATAAATCTTTGTAAAGTAATTTTCCAGTTGGCTATTTGAAGAATGATGAAATTTCAAAAGAATGAGTACTGTAATTATTCCCATAGTGGGGAATATTTTGACATATAATTGATGGTGCAAGTGCCTCTTGCAAATGATGTTCCTGCCCTATAGGCTTGATAATTGGGATATAGTTCACTGGAAGAAAGTTTCTGATTCGTTTCTTAAATGCAAATGACATTTAGATATTTATCTTAAATGAGATCATTAAGTCCTTTTTCTTGCCTAAAAGACCATTTAAACTCCAAGCTAAAGCAAAATTTGTACTTCTGTACTTAGTATTTAAGGAAATCAGGTATGTTCAGATAACGTTTTTTGGAGATCTTCAGTGATCTTATTTTATCGAACATATCATGTTCAGCATTCATTTGAACGAACATTTGGCTTAGTAAGGTTCCATTATTTTTCAGAGAATTGACAACAAATAGATCTGATAATGAGCAGGAGAAGTTGTTTGTATTAGCAGGGGCGGACCAGTAGCTGGTCTTCTCATAATTCGACTTTCCGAAAGAACTGGCAACTGCTGATTGTAATTATAATCAGTTACTGAAACTTAGGTGCTCTTTGAGGTTCAAAGATTTGTGGCTGCGGGTTAACTGGGAATATAACTGTTTGATGTAGTAATCCTTGAAGTTTAGTTATTCTAACTTGAATAACGAGGGACTCCTGCATAATTTTCTGTATGATATCCACCACAATAAACATATTTCACTAGTTGTGCGCTAAGTAATTTACACTAATTTAAAAATGACCTTCTCCAATCTGAACACACAGGATTGCGTGTGCAATTGAGCAATCTATCCTGCAAAAAGAACAATGTACTAGTCAGGTCTTTTCCTTAGAGCTATACTTTGATTTCTAGATAACTAAACTCATTGAAAATTAAGATTTCTACTTAATTTTCCGTGCGTGGAAGGTATATTAAAAACATGAAATCTTTGATTTCTCTATGATTCATTAACTGGGTAATATATTTAGATTCTGATCTAGTAATAGTGTGATCATGAATGATCTCTTTGGATTTTGCTATGACTGGCAGACCTTTTATGACAATTGTAAGCATCTTATCTGCAGGAAATTCATAGGTTGAGCCTGAAAAGCATGGAGGTCTATAAAGCTCCTGATTTTGAATATAAACATCTAAATCAGACGGATCAGTTCTTAAATTTTGCCACTGAGTGTACTAGTAACTATTGATACAGTTCTTTAAGGATAAAAGTTGATTTGGATTTTTATCATTATCACTAACTACTAATATTTCTTTTCCAATGAGTAAACATTGTAGAGACATTAAGATTTATTTGGAAGCAAGAGAAATGAGCAACGCCTTCACCGGGAATCGAACTACGGACCTCTCGGTTACGCATCGAGCGTGCTGACCACTACACCACGAAGGCATGCGAAGAAGGCGGGAGGAATACCTTATAACATGGTGTCGTAGACTATGTGCTGGAGAGGTGATTTCGATTTTTTCCACTGGAACTTACTAGGTTGAAACTAAGTTGAAACTAGGTTTTGGAAGTGATTTAAAATAGGAATATTAACCATTTGTATTGCTGATGCTTTTTTAATAGCTTGTATGAATCAGGAGTTTTCGTAACTGAGTTTTTGGAATTTTATTTCAAGTTCTTGGTGTTTGATCTTCTAATGCTAACTGAATTCCTGTTCTATAGGTGGTAAATACTTGAATATTTGGAGTAATTATTGTATTTGTGTCACAAAGTTATATATTTATTCTTTATTAGTATGTGAGAGCAATTCTTTAGTAAATGCGTCTGACAACGATTGATAGATGCTGCTAAGAATAAAAGAACTGCTTACCTTCTACACTGTTGACTTAAGCAGTATTACATTATGTTGATTGTAAAGTGGCTTCAATAGTATTGCAGTACCGGGATTCGACGACACGGCTTCCATCAGTATCGCTTAATCTGCAGCGTTGAAAGTCCGTTAGCGTCTTAACCTTGTTAAGCTTAGTTCAGTTTGTGAAAGCAAATTCTCAAAAATTCAGCGTTAAATAGATTAAAAGAAAATGAAATACAGCAAACAATTTCTTGAAGAAGCACAATTCAAAGTATAATCAAAATAAGAACTTCTAGACTTTTATACGAAAAAAAGTAATTTTTTTTTTGAAAGAGAAAACTTATCGATCTGTGCAATGAGAGAAAATTAAAATAACAAAATTGACAAAAAGGACGAAAATAATATGGAAACAGACCTCTGAAAATTGTTGCCACTTCTCTAAACATAAAACTTTAATTTATTTTCCACTGCGAATTAGAATCCTTTCATTTGGCGAAGAAAGAGATCTTTAAATTTATTTTTGAAATTTAAACAATGTACCGTCGTTTAATAGAGTTAGTAATTACACAATTCAAACAAACGTTCATTAGGTTAGACCTGTACTCATAATATAATGGGATTTACATGTGTTAGAGTTACAATATAACTGCGATATAGATTTAATTTGGCTTAGAACGTAGCAGATAAAATCGCAGTAAAGTAGAAGTGGCTGCTTGTTGAATGGTGGTAATTCGATTTAGACTCGAATTCCTGAAGACAATCTAGGTATTTAGGTATCTTTCGTGGTTTTCCAATGTGTAACATGAACATGAAATAAGTTTCTCTAGATTGTCCTCCGCGAAAGAATCCCTTTCCTTAGATTGTTTTGCCGTATTCTGTTAAACAGCTTACTCATAGGTTTCTTTATCAAATTTATATGCACTTATAATATTAATTCAAATTCATGTGTCTTTCGGTGAATATCGTAAGCATACATTTAACGAATTTATGCATATTTACTTCTGTTTGAAATAACCGACATTAGTTCCTTTAAAGGCATTCTGTTTTAAGCATATTTCTTTTACTTATTTCTGAAAGTATACGTAAAATTTAATATAAAATTAGTTCATTATTTTTGTTGTTATTATAATTTGGTATACATGGAGAAATTAAGCAAGATAATTCTACATAGAAAATAACATATTTTTCCTAAGCAAACATCTCTTCATATTACTTGTTTTCTGAAATACCTACTCATTTCATGTGTACTGGCTTTAATTATAACTGTCACGTCTTTACTAATTACGTAATTTTAACTACCTGCCGTAATTACAATTGCAATGTAAAGATAACTAATTATGTAATTGTAATTACACTGCAGTTTAACTAGAGTACGCAGTTACAATGTTGTAATTACCCAACTAAAACGCTTTGTAATTATAATTAATTGTAATTGGATTGCAGTAGCCATCACAAAACAATTGTGTAACTTATGTGCAATTAGAATGCAGTTCTAGCTGTAACTACAATTCATTTTACCCAACTATGATTTGAGGTAACCAGGGCCATTGTTACATCGATTAAAAATTTATGGATATAAAAGCATTTCTCCAGTTAATATGATATTTTTTTAATCTTCTGTTACACTTCAGAAAACTATAAAAGCAGAAAAATTATAGAAAACTTTTCTTTACAAGGTTATAAATATGGCACCAGCTAAGCTAAATCTCGTTAAGTGAAGATTGTAAACAACACGTGACAGATGACGGAAGATAGGGATACCTGATGTCTAACAAAGGTAAACAGGTACTTATCCCGCGTCTTCTACAACATGGAGATAACTAACACCTCCCATGAGCTCCCTAAGCTGTATCTGGAATATGTTAACAACAGATTCATACATAAATATGGAGATGGTAGGGATTCCTCTCATATGCAATACTGTTTTGTGGTTACAGAGGTTAACGTTCGATATTATATGTGTGACAATAAGATGTATGTATGATGTATACAGTGCATAACATAAATTTAAATACAATACACTTAAATAGCTAAATAAGCATAGCAATCTAAATAAATAAAGCACCTAAACTATAACCAAATTAAACATTAAAGTACACATAAATAATAAACATATTATATTATACACATAAATTTTTGATCACTTAAATTAAAAAATAACCTAAATACCTAGCCTAATTACTAATCCATTTAAAGTTTTCAGTGCAAACGGGTCTCTTTTTTAACAGTTAAAGAGGACCACCAGCGGCTAAGCGGTAAAGGCGCTGAACGTTAGTAGTTCGGTCCGAGGGTGGAATCCCTGCAAACGGACCACCTGCAAGGACGCCTTCTTGGTTTTCTCCAGATGCAATGTGTATACGAGCCAGTTTTCCTTAGAACGCGCCTCACGAAGGCATCCCTCCATTTAGACAGATAGCCCTCGAGGCTTTACCCTAATCACACAAACCAAAGCACTTATACATTTATAAGTAAAATTATATCTAAATATACAAAATAATATTTTATACAATCTAAATATATAAAATAGTATTTTATATATTTAGTCCACTTGTTATAATTTTCATAACGTACGGTGAAAATTTAGTTACTATATTTAATAGTTAAATATCTATGACAGTTTTTGGAATTTGATTTAAAGCTCTTCGAATAGCTGTTTAGTAGTACTTGTTCTATTGTGATTATCACTTCTGAAGTTTACTGGCGTCTTCATTCTGTATGACAGATATCTTGCCTCGTAGCTGAAATAGTGGTTGCAGATGTTTTTAATTAATGCAATTTTAATTTGTAATAATAAATTTATTAAAAGAATCCGTATTGCAGATTGGTTGAGGTAAATGAATGGATATTATTAACAACAGGAATTTTAATATGCATACGTTATTTGGAGTAGATCTGAAATAAAATTAAATTTGAAATCCTAAAAATTCAGGTTTTAGTCAGTCCCCTCAGTTCACCTTTAAAATTTCAAAACGTTATTTTAAGTAGTTTTGAATAAAAGAATATGAAAACTATAAGATTAAAAAGAATGTACAATTTGATCTTGGGATGAAGATTTCAATTTAACACTTTACACTAAACTATGAAACAACTTTAACAACTTTATACTAAACTATGAAAAGCATACCAGTTGAACAGATAGTTTCTCAGAGATTAAAGATACAGACTTTGTTTAAAATAAGCCTTTCAAAACGGAAAAGCCAAACTGTAGAATAAAAATTGCTTAATTGATTTTATTATTAATGTTAGCTTGTTCAGTAAACAAAAAGCGTAATCATTCAAAGTATATTTGTACGTTCACTCGCATATGAGTGTTGCAACAAATATTTCGAGTCACAATATTCTCTATTTTGCAAAGCATTAAATCCATGAATTGAAATCTTACAGGCTAAATGCTGTATTAGAGGATAAAATCGTCTAACCTAATTAAAATCGGTTCCTTAAATTTTTATTGAATGTCGAAGCATTTGATTGAACTATGTTTCAAATAACAGATGAAGTTAATTACGTATTTCTAGTGCTTGAAATCCGTGTTAGCTGATGAGAGATTTCTCAGAATTTTTAATAGGCTTTAAAAGCTTTTTTATATATCAAGATCAGTATCAAACAAAATTTCTGCAGCATACCCAGTATGGTAGAAAATTAGCTCAAATTATTTTCCTGTTGGCTTCTTTAGTTGTAATAATATTTTCTTATTAATATGCCTTATCTTCCTTTTCTTGTACACTCTTTTCGTGTAGCTGAAGACTGTTCTCGCTTAAATACCTGAAAGAAATCAAATTGTAATTTTCTCCAGTATGCAATTCGTTAAACTCTTCTCCGAATCCCGTTGTCTCTTCGGTATGGTCAGCCGCGTTACTGAAGCCTGTAAAATTAGTTGTGCATTACATTGACAAGTGTGGCCACTCTCCACAAACTCAAGACCGTTTGAAAAAATAGCGTTGATTAAGTAGTCATATATTAAAAACGGAAAATGTTGTCATTTCGCTAAATCTCACTAGATGAATATCGCGCATATCGAAATAGCGTGAAGAAAGTTTTCCAATTCATTTTACATTTCCTTTTGGTCTGCATTATAACTGATACGAACAACTTATTAAGGACAAAAATGAAAATTCTTTTAATTATATTTCAATGTTACGGCTTTTTTGGAAACTGAAGTGAAATCTCGGAAGTTAATTAAAATGAATCATTTTGTAACAAAATTTATGATATTCAAATTCAAAAGGGCGTGATGTTTTTAGAATGGTTTAGCTTTTTAAAGAACTTGTACGAATGATATTAAATGCTGTTGTTAGGCCAAGTGATTTTAGAAGGTAATAAAAAATGAACTTTTGTAGATCAAATTTAGAAATTTTAGTAATTATAGATTCTTTTTTCTCTCTCCAGTTTTCAATATTCTGCCATCAATCTTCTTATTTACACTCGTGGGCAAAATTAAGAGAATTTGCACAGTACGTTAAATTTCTGAAAAAGGAATGGCCATATTTTAATGAAATTTGATATGAATATACATTTATCAAAGGAAAAGAGATGCACCATTCAAAAGGCATTTTATGCACGTATGATTATCATTGACGCTAAAATATCAACAAAGCTCGTACTGCAAGGATGTCCAAAATCCACATATCTGTGATATCGAATTGAAAGTGAGTTTAATACGGATAATGATCCCCTCTCACAGCCAGAGAGGTCAAGCCGGGTGACTGCGTGCTGGACAGGAGGCAGATGGGAGTCCCTGTGACAGTGGATCCCACTCCTACAGCAAGGCACTTTTGAACTGTAGTGTGATTCTCGGAGGGAAAGGAGGTATGAAACTGCTGGTTGAAGAGGGTCCAAATACATGCTTTTATGGTGTTAAGGTCAGGAGATCTTGCTGGTAAATCGATGTGGCAAATATCTTCACTTTCCACGTAATTGTCAACCAACTGTGTCCTATGTGAACGAATGCAGTGATCCATTAACAGGAACCCATGACCAACTACGCCCTTGAAAGTCGAATATAGGGCTTAAGATCTCCTCTCCATACCTCATAGTAATCAGGCTAAAATCATCACACCTCCACTATCGTAATGATCCATTTCCCTGATGATGGAGGGATGGTATAGTGCCTCAGGCTCTCTCCAGATATATATTCGCCGCGAACTAGTATCCAGGCTGAATTTCGACTCATCTGTAAAAGGCACAGTGCTCAATTGAAGTCTGATCCAAGATGTACGCTATCTACACCCCGCTAAATACTCTATCTTGTGTATTGCAGTAAGTGAGAAACGAACAGCGGGTCTTCTATCATAATCCCTATATCGTGAAGCCTTCGATTAACTGTAGACCTTGAAACTTGGGTTCTGGTGGCAGCACATAGACATCTGTTTACTTTTTCTGTCTGTCTGTCAGCTCACGAGCAGCAGCGAAGCAGTAGTAGCTCTTTGTCGCCGAGCTGTGGAAAAACACGATCCTCATTGGTCGTTGCGGATCTTGATCGACTTTGTCCAGGTTTTCTCGATATGGAACCAGTGTCCTAAAACTATTTCTACAAATTGCAGATGACACATGCAGTTACACTGAGCTCTGTAGCTATCTGCGCTTGTGACTGGCTTGCCTCCAATCTACAGACAATTCTTCGTCTCATTCCGCTATCTATACTTTCGTGGCTTTTATAAATTTTACCCAACACTTGCGAGAAAAACGGCGAAAGTCGTGAAGGAGTACGAGCACACAAATCGCTAAAAACCTCTGGTGCGCTTATATCTTTTTTACAATCACATCTCCACAAACACCACATGTACACTTACGTATTCGACTCTGAATATTTGCATAATTCTTCTGCGGCATAATTAGTACTTTGTGTTCAACTCTTTTCTTAAAAATAAACATAATTTGCAAATTCTCTTAGTTTTGTACAAGAGCGTATTTATAAAATAACGCGTCGTAACTTGAGGGATTGATTTGCAATTAACTGAATTCTGACAGAAATAGCAAAAATATGTGTAATATGTGGATAACTTTTAAGAAGCTTAATTCGATAATTAAGGGCTAAATTGGACGTGCTTTCCACTTACACTACGGAGATACGCGGTGAGGAACACCAAAAATTCCCTACAGTTATAACTAATAATTGCAGCTTTCC